>CM046455.1:8750472-8892972 GCA_025506515.1 Flaveria trinervia | reverse complement strand
AGGCTGGGGTTGAATGTGTGCTTCAAATATGGGAAGCCGGGGCATATAGCCAAGGACTATCGTGCGGTCCGATGCTTTAAATATGGTGAAGAGGGTCACATGAGTAGGGATTGCAAGAAACCAAGGGCCGAGGGTTTCGGTGCGAAGAAGCTGGGAGGTGAAGGACTAAGGGCGAGCGCCAGGGCATTCACCATGACGCGGGAGGAAGCTAGGACGGACCCTGACGTTGTGTCCGTACGTTTCTCGTGAACCAAACTTTAGCTTCTGTGTTATTTGATTCGGGTGCCAGTAAAAGTTTTATTTCAGCTACTTTTTGTGCTAAGCTGCCTGTTAGTAATTGACGTGTTGATGCGCCCTTTGATGTAGAAACTGCCATAGGTAAGACTACTAGGATTTCTGAGATGATAGAGAACTGTGATGTGGAACTTAAGTGACATAAGTTTCCGGTTAGACCGTTTGTGATGACCTTAGGTGGTTTTAATTTGGTTCTTGGGATGGATGGGTTAGCGGACTTCGAGGCAAACATTGTGTGTCGCAAGAAGATGATTCATTTGACAGTATTTGACGGTAGTTCAGTGACGATTTATGGTGATCGGGTTACTACGATCCCAAAGGTAATCTGAATGGTGGTGGCAGGAAAGTGTATGAGGCATGGATGTAGTGCCTACTTGGCCTATGTAAAGGATGTGGATATGGCACACCATAACTATCTGATGTATCGTTTGTGTGTGACTTTCCATACGTATTCCCAGAAGACTTTCAGGAGTGCCACCTGACCGTGAGATCGAGTTCCAGATTGACTTGATACCGGGTGCCCAACTGTTGCCAAGGCATCGTATCGATTGGCTCCGATGGAGATGAAAGAGTTGATGGAGCAGTTGCAAGAGCTGCTTGATAAGGGGTTCGTTAGACCGAGTATCTCTCCTTGGGGTGCTCCGGTCCTGTTTGTAAAGAAGAAAGACGGTAGTATGAGGATGTGCATTGACTACCGCGAGCTGAACAAGTTGACGGTGAAGAACCGATACCCCTTACCGAGAATAGATGATTTGTTCAATCAGCTTCAGGGTGCCAGTTGATTTTCAAGGATAGACCTTCGATCTAGTTACCATCAGTTGAAGGTGAAGGAGCAGGATATCCCTAAAACAGGTTTTCGCACGCGCTTTGGTCACTACGAGTTTCTGTCATGTCTTTTGGTTTGACCAATGTGCCAGCTGCTTTTATGGATCTGATGAACTGTGTGTGTCGGCCGATGTTGGATAAATCAGTGATTGTGTTTATTGACGATATCCTGATTTATTCGAGGAGCGAGATAGAACATGCCGGTCACATTCGGGAAGTTTTGGAGACGTTGAGGATGGAGAAGTTGTACGCCAAGTTCTCCAAGTGCGTGTTCTGGTTGCGCGAAGTTCAATTCTTGGGTCATGTGGTGAATCCCGACGGGAAGTTTTGGAGACGTTGAGGATGGAGAAGTTGTACGCCAAGTTCTCCAAGTGCGTGTTCTGGTTGCGCAAAGTTCAATTCTTAAGGTTTATTTGAAAATTTACCTATTTCACTTAAACTTTGGCTCTGATACCAACTTGTAAGGCCCCGTTCCCGAGACGCTTACAGCTGGTAAATCATTGCACATAAACATACATTTTTATTTCTTTTACACAAATAATGCAGCGGAAACATTCAAAAATGACATCTCGTTTCATTATAAAAACTTTTTCAAAATAATACATCATAATTCAATTACAAAACCCCAGTTGCATTACATCATAAAAGTATTATAAATATGGATGCCATTCCAAAGAACTGAGTAGTCGCCCCGTACCATCCTCAGCAACATACCTGCCAACTGGAAACACATTAAAGTCAGCATTGCTGAGTGAGTTCTCGTTTAAAGAAAACATACTTTACTTCCTTTATCAACCATTCATTACATCGTATGCGATCACACAACATACATACATACAAATAATATAATTATTATCTTCCATAACGTTCGTTAACATTCTTCCATTCGTTCATACGTTCTTACTTTCATTCGTTCGTTCATTATTACATCTTTTCCTTTTGTCATCACCATGAACTTTACCTTTCATCCACATGGTACTGGACCTAAGCCTATAATAGACCTTCATCCGTGGTGCTCAGCACCAAATGGTCACAGTACCTAAGGCAAAGTTTAGGATCATTACATCAGTTATTTCCTCACGTTCTGGATCAGCGTCAACGGCTATGCCCCAAACTATACGGCTACTCGGCCGAAGTTCATGAACGACTTCCACACGGCACATCGCCTGGCACCAGCATCGGGGTAAGCGACAAAGATCCCAACTGTATTCTTCACCCGCAATATTATGGGTAACACGGGTAACCGCTATAAACCACTGCATACTACACCCCCGACATCATGCGTAACTCGGGTAACCATGTACCACACCAACGGTCAGTAACAAAGACTAGAACCCTTGCGTGCACCCTTAAGGGCTAGCTGAACCATACGTGGTTGAGCTTACAGCATTTTAGAGCCATGCACTTCTGTACATTTCGCTTGCAGGCCATTCACATTTCATTCGTTCATTAATGATGCATTCATTCATCATATTTCTCTTTTCATTATCTTCTACTTTACGTTACATAATACTTTCATTTCATTCATTAACACTCAACACAAAGCCACAGAAAGATATGTATACATAACAAGAATATAAACACAAACATACACATATCACCACACAGGGCATCATCATACACATGAAGCAATCATACACACGCATGCCCGATATCACGTCTATGACCTCGAAAGTGAACTTACACAAGCCTCCGAGAACCTCCCGAGTCAAAACTCACAACTGCACTTTCCCTCAGAAGTCATAAGATAAACCGTTGTTCTTTCGGGTGTATGAACCCTACTTGAGCGTATGGACACCCTCGAGTCGCATGGCCTTCTGGACGACTGAACACTTAGGCGGATGGACATCAGGCAAATGGACTCTATGCGAATAGACTCTCAGTCGCATAGCTTCTATGCGTATGGTCTTCAGTCGCATGACTTTAGGTGCATGGGCCTCAGTCGCATACCCTTTGTGCGAATGAACCTCAGTCGCATGGCCTCCATGCGCATGGACTTCAGTCACATAACCTACGTGTGAATGAACCTCAGTCGCACACTCCTTCAATCACATGCCTTACAAGCACATGAACTTTAGTCGCATGACCATCATGCGTATGGACCTTAGTCGCGTGGCAATCATGCACATGGTCCTCAATCGCACGCCAATCGGCCGTATGGCCTCGAATCGCACTCCAGTCGGTCGCCTAGCCCTAGGTGATACAGAATGCAGTTCATCCCGACTGCAGCCGACGGTTTTCGGCCTCCAACCTCTTCAAAGCTTGATTTTTGCCCAAAACAACCATCCTAAACCTTAGGGAAACATACCACGACCTCATTCAAGCATAACCATGCACAAAATCAAGCTCCAAACGCATCAAACACATACACACATGCATAAAAACGGGTTTACACCAAAACTCGAAAAAGGGTTTTTAGATGTGTTCCAGCCCCAAGATCAGTTGAAAATGTGTAAAAGAGGGGTCCTAGAACTCACATAAACGATCCCGTCGAGTAGAGCTTCTATTTGACCCGCTACACGATGATTTCCACACTCGAATCCACCCGAACCAAGCTTTTCTCTTCTTTTTCTCCTTCTTTTCTCCTCTCCTCTCTTCTTGGCTTAAAAAATGGCAAGAATGGGGGTGTCTTCCCCCTTTTATACTCTCATTCATCAAAGTTTCTGTCGTTGGCGAGTTTGGTCCCTCGACTTTGGACTTTATTTCTTTTTCTTCTTTCGTCGGCTTCAAAGAAAATTTCCGAGCGTTACACTATGAAGGTGAAGATCTTGTTATTGATGAAGAGCTACTAGATGATGATCTTGACCTTGATAACTTTGATAGTTTAAGTAATTTTGGCAATGAGCCACTATTGGAAGCAACATTAAGTAGCATTAGGAAGAAGAAGAAAAAATCAAAACTATCTGTCGATTGTCCCTTCTATCTTGGTCAAGCTTTTGGTAGTAGGGATGATATAAGGGCCATAGTCAAAAAGCATGCAATAGATTGTAGAAGACAATTGTATGTCATAAAGAATGACAAAGATAGATTTCATGTTGTGTGTTTAGGAATAAATCCAAGTATGGGTATGTGTGAAAGTAATAAGGAAGGGACAAAACAGGGCTACCTAGAAAAAGATACTTCTAAGTCTACAAAGTCTAAACCTAAAATAAAGATCCACACACCCACTTGCCCTTGGAGATTGCACACAACAAACCAAAAATGAGAAGGGTCTAGTATTGTAAAAACTTTAATCAATGAACACCATTGTCTACAAACTAGAGATGTTAAGTTATGCACCATAAGTTGGTTAGCCAAGGAGATTGAACCAACCATAAGAGTGAATCCTAGCATACCACTAAGAGCTCTTCAAGAGATATTGCAAGAGAAATTCCAAGTTCAAGTTACATCTAAAACGATTTTCAGGGCTAAGATGCTTGCAACTAAAACAATTCAAGGAGATTATAAGGCTCAATATGAAATCCTTAGGGACTATGAGAAGCTTATTAGATCTAATCCAGATAATTCTATATCTATTCCAACTGTGAATATTACTTATGTTTAATTGATTGTTGTTAGTATTTATAATTTACACTATCGTTTAGGCACAACTATGAAGATTGATGTTGAAAGAGAATGTAACCCAAGTAGTCAACAAGGCAGTTTAGGAGGATTTACATTTGTTTTGGTGGTTTGAAGGTTGGTTTTAAGATGTGTAAGAGAGTGCTACTTGGACTGGATGGGTGTTTCATAAAAGGTCCTTATCCAAGTCAGATTTTAACTGCAGTTGGAATGGATGCAAACAATGGTATCTATCCTGTTGCTTATTCAATCGTTGAATCTGAAAGTGCAAGTTCCTGGACTTGGTTTTTAGAGTGTTTAAGAGATGATCCGGACCTCTCATCCAACTCTAATTTTACATTTATCAGTGACAAAAGGTATGCGCTTTGTAAGTAATTACATATTCTTATATGTTATACTTACTCTATTTGTTTTTAATATAGGGCATCATACCTACAATAAGTAAAGTGTTTTCAAATGCTGAGCATAGATATTGTCTTAGACATATCCATGAGAACATGAAACAAAAATGGAGTGGGCAAGTATACAAAGAGCTTGTTTGGAAGTGTGCAAGTGCAACCACAATACAAGAGTTTGATAGGGTTATGAATGAAGTTTTAAAACAAGATAAGGCACATGATTGGTTGCTCATTTCAGTTGTAAGTTAACTTTAATCAATTGTTATTTTATTATTTAATATTAAATTTGTATATTTAATCATGTGCAGGCAGGGCAAAGTGTGATGTATTATTGAACAATTTATGTGAGGTTTTCAATCGACAACTAGTTGTAAGGCCCCATTTCCGGGATGCTCACAGCTGGTCGATCATCGCACTTAAAACATATAAATACATTTTTCTTTCATAAAACATCGTAGCAGAATTACCAAAATATACATCTCATTTCATTATAAAAGCTTTTGCAAAATAATATATCGTTGACAAGTTACAAAATACATGTTGCATTACATCACAAAAGCATTATAAAAATGGATGCCATCCAAAAGAGCTGAGTAACCGCCCCGTGCCATCCTCAGCAACATTACCTGTCAACTGAAAACACATAAAAAGTCAACGTTGATGAGTGAGTTCTAGTTTTGTAATAAAACATACTTTTCTTTCATTAAAACCGTTCTTTACTTTCATGCGGTCATACATCATACGTACACATAGATACTGTTATTATTATTTTCATCATTCATTCGTTCTTCATTACATCTTTTCTTTCCATCAACCATGAACTGTACCCTTTATTCTTCTAGTACTAGGGTGAAGCCTATCATAGGCCTTCCATTACGATGCATAGCACTTCCTGACCACTGTACCTAAGATAAAGTTCAGGCGTACCATTGTCATGTGCTATGCCCTTCCATCTGTTGGTACTAGGCCACAACCTATCATAGACCTTCCATTACGGTGCACAACACCTCATGGCCACAGTACCGAAGGCAATCAACAATGGTTCCATACAAATGGTCAATCACAAAAAAGACCCCGATGTGTATCCTTCTGGGGTAGTGAACCCGCACACTGTCAGGCTAACAACTTACAAAGGGGCGTGTCCCGACATACAAGGCTTGCAAGACTTTCATTACTTTCATCATTCATTAATGCATGCATTTATCATGTTCCTCTTTTCATTATCTTTCACTTTAAGTTACATAATACTTTCATTTTGTTCATTAACATTCAACATAAAGTCATGGGAAAGATAAACATACATCATAACAGGAACATAACATACACAATCATCATCATCATATAAGGCAACATCATACATATATAACATACATCATGCATAAACATGCAACATCATCATTATGCCCAAGATAACCTCTATGATCTCAAAAGTCATCTTACATGAACCTACAGGGACCTCCCACATCAAAAACTACGTCTGCACTTTCCTCCGAAAGTCAGTAATTAAACTACGCTTTCCTCGGGTACACCAACCCTATTTGGACGTATGGGCACCCTTTAATCGCATGGCCTCCAGGCGAATGAACATCATGCAATTGGACCAATGCGGATGAACACCCATGCGAATGGACCTAATGTGGATGGACTCAATGCGGATGAGTCCAATGCGAATGGAACTAATACAGATGAGAACTTATGCGTATGGGCCCTCAGTCGCATGACTCCCCATGCGACTGGTCCCCAATCATACGAATGAATCCTCAATCATGTGACTGAACCCTCAATCATGCGAATGAACCTCAATCGCTCCTCAATCGGCTGTATGGCCTCCATTCGGTCGCCTTGCCCTAGCTGATGCAGAATGCAGTTCATCCCAAACCCAATCTGCCATTTTCGACCTCCAAGCTCATTCAAACCTATTCTAAGCCCAAATCAACCATCCTAAAACTTAAGAATGCATAACACAACACCATTCAAGCACACACAAGCCCGGAAACAAACTCCAAATGCATCACACGCAAACACATACAAATGGGTCAAACACACACAAACAAAAGCGGGTTTTCAGATGTGTTCCAGCCCCAAAATCGATCAAAAATGCTTAAAAGAGGGGTCCTAGAACTCACACAAACCACACTGAGAAGTAGAGCTTTGTTTGGACCCGCTACACGACGATTTTGCTCACTTGAATCCACCCGAACCAACTTTTCTCTCTTTTCTCTCTTTCTTCTTCTCCTCTCTTTTCTTTTCTGAATTTTGGGTGTGGGGAGAGGGTAAGGGTTGCCCTCTCCCTTCAAATACTTCAATTCACCCAACTTTCTCTCGTTGGCGAGTTTGGTCCCTCGACTTTGGACTTTATTTCTTTTCTTCTTCCGTCGGCTTCAAAGAAAATAAATAGTCGGGTGTTACACTAGTAGGGGCTAGGGATAAGGCTATCCTCACTTGTCTAGAGTTCATTAGGGAGTACCTTATGAAAAGAATTGTGGCGGTACACAAGATAATTGCAAAGTGTCCGGGACCTTTAACACCTGCAATTACCAAGATATTTGAACAAATCAAGACTAATGCCATACATTACACTATCATTTGGAATGGGGTGTCTAAGTATCAGGTTAGTGGTTCTGAACATGACCAATGTGTAGTTCTTATGGACCGAATGAGCTGCTCATGTAGAAAATGGGAGTTGATCGGGATACCATGCAAGCATGCGGTGGCATGTATTTGGAATATGGCAATGAATTGAATTGGTGATGGTATACCAAAGAAATGGGTTGATCAGGCTTATTGGTTAGAGACTTAGAAAAAAGTTTATGTGAATATTATAGACCCAATCAATGGAAAGAACTTGTGGACAAAATCTCAATGCCCAACTACATTAACTGCTCCAAAACATCACATACAAGTTGGAAGACCAACCAAAAAAAGGAAGAAGTCTGCCAGAGAGGTAATTCAGTTAAGCCAATCAATTGCTAAAGGTGCAAAACTACCAAAGAAGGGTTACTCAGTAACTTGTGACAATTGCAAAGGAAAAGGACACAATAAGAGAACTTGCAAGGCGCAGGGACCGGGAACACAAGTTGGTTCACAACCAACAAGTCAACCATCAGCAATGTACTAAGTAGTTTAGGTATTTTGGTATTTCAGAATTTTGGTTTTGGTACTTTGGTATATTGGTACTTAAAGTCTTGATATTTTGGTATTTTTATCAATTGATATTCTCATTTGATATGCAAATTGAATTATATTACAAGTTGCATGCAATTTTATCATGTAGTTGTTATAAAAACACTGTAGTTGACTTTGAGGTCAGCTTGAAATTGGTATAATAAAACTAAATTGACCTGTCATTTTCTTTTTTGACTTTTAAGCAAGCATACAACTTTTTTGGATTCTGAAATTGAAACACTATAGTTGAAAATATGGAAGGTTCCCGAGACCAAACCATAGGTAATACCCATTGCAGTTGAAAGTATTGGCTGCTCAAATTGCAATATTTAAGGTTGATGATCCATGGGTTTATAAGTTTATTTAATTAAGAGTAATTAGCAATGCCCACTTTTGTAACAAAATGAACTTCAATATGACTTTTATGCGGTCTGTGATTTTTTTAGGCCATGGATCCATGTGGTATGTCATTTAATTTATATAACTCATAATTGATTTTAGACATATGACCAAATATATGATGTCTACACATCTCATAATAGATAATCAAAAACATTTGAAACATAAAAATTCAATCAAATGCCATTATCATAATGGTCTGCACAAAAAAATTACAATTCACAACAATCATTAATGCTTGAATCCATCTTAATGCTAAAATAAATTAAAATTGACTTTTGAGGTCAATAATAAAAGACTAGATTGAGTAATGTTCAAAAAAGAGGTCTGTACAATTGGTCACATGTTTTTTTCATATGCAAAAACCCAAAAGACTAGATTTCTAATTGGTTCATTTGACAAAATAGAATTCTGCAAAAAAAGGAGGCTGCACAAAATGGGCTCAAGAGTTAATTGCTAACTGGTTCAAGAATCTGCACAATTAGTTTACATACCATTTTTCATATGAAACCAAAAAAGTAAATTACCATTTAATTCCATCCACTCCTTGCACATTTTAGACCATTATATGCTCTAATCCAAAGCATATCATACAACATGCATCTCAAAATCTAATGTAACATATGACCAAAAAATCTAACTTTTTAATTGTACAAACATCATTGGTTACAAATAGTCAAGACTTTAATTCTTTTCAAATTAAACAACATAAACTAATCAAATTCATTTCAATTTGCTCAATTACAAAGATAAATACAACCCACTAAGCCCTACTACTACTTTACTTTCAATCTCTTGTTCTCTTTTTCCATCGTTCTTCCAATTTTTTATGTCGATCGATTGAATACACGATGCCCTTGTATGCTTTAAACTGAACTTTCACACATTGGAGGCTTAGCCCAAGCAAGAAACCCACATCTCCTTCCCTGTTATATCAATTTTACAGAATTTAAGTAAAAACCCATCAAAAATCGAGTAGAGGAGCCATGAAGCTTACCCGTCTAAAGCAACAATGAAAACGAAAACTAGAGGTCATCGGTGTCCACAAGGTATGAATGATGATTTTCGACCCACATGAGAAGAGCAAAGATTTGGGATCATGGCAGAACAATGGAGTTGAACTTGAAGTCTCGAACATGAGCAGCCCATCTCATATTTACAGTGTGTTTGGGATTGCTTCTCAAAACAACTTATTGACTTATTTGCTTTTTTAATAAGTTAATAAGTTCGTATGGACTTACTTATTAACTTATTATCCTCACAACCATCACATTGTCAAACACTATAAAATGACTTTTTAACTTTTTAAAAGTTAATAAGTTAAAAAGTTAGTAAAAAAACATACCCCCAAACACCCATTTAATCTTCTGTAATCTAGGGTTTTATAGAATAAAGAACAATAAATTATGATTCTTAAATTAAAGCAATGTGTAATGACATTATTACCCTTCATTTAACTGAAACTTAACACCCGAGATAACTTGATTAACAAGAATGAAAACGATAAGTTTCTATAAAGTTAGGGAGCTAGAAGGGGGAAAATAGTTTTTGGATGTAAAAAAAAAACATACAAAAACTCAGGGACGAAAATGGCAATTAACTCTTAATGTAAAGATTACAACTTAAATGGTTAAAAGCAATGCATGATACCCAATATTGGTATCAGAGTCACTTTCACGTGTATTTTAATACTCTATTATACGATTTTATATATTTATTTGTCAAAAAGGTTTGTTTTTGAAAAACAGTTTGTAGCTTTGATTAAAATTGAACCTTTTAATTAAAGTTTGTACCTTTTTCGTTTATGGTTTATTGTGTAAAATATAACACTAGTGACTCGTGATCGTATGTTTATTTGGTTGGGTTTTTCAAGTAGTAATCTTTGAATCGTTTTGAGTGAAAACCTTTATGTAACAAATAGGTTTATTTAGTTTTTTTGTAAATGTTATTTATTAAAAAATTGTAAACCGAAAACAAAGGTTCAAAAACTGAAGACAAAGACAAAGAGGACTCTAGATAGATCTTAGACTTAGTGGGAGCTAACCGACTAAACAAAATTTTTTTTACACTAATGATAGATTTAATTACCTAACTAGTCCTTGTGGTTTAATGTGATGATTCCTAGGTTTTGGTACTAGCTTAATAACAACAACCTTGAGGCTTTGTGATTTTAGTTTGTAACGAGTTCGGGGTATACTGTTAAACTCTCGTTAAATTTTTTTGTTACGCTTAAAGGTCTTTTAGTTTTTTCACTTCTATGGAACCAATTTTACTATTTAATAATTTAAAGGAATCATTTGTGTAATTAACTATAAAATTAAAAATTGAAATTTAGCCCCACCTAACCCACTTGGTGACAGTTGAATCAGATGGTGGTGACAAGGAGTGTGTGATGCCCAATAATAGAGATAGAGCTCAGATGACGAGGTTATGATGGCGATGAAGACGAAATGATTGTTGTAGTCATTCGTGGTGGTGGCCGTTAGCAGGGAGCAAGTGAGGGAGACCATGCAACGAGAGTGCATTGGGTAGAATTGTATTATTAATTTATACATAATTACATAAATGTCCCTAGATTAAAAAAATTGGTAAACGACACGGAGTATTCCTCAGGTTTGCTCAAATTCACATTTCGTCCCTATAATTGAATTATCACACATATAGGCCTAATGTTTGAAAAATCATAACACTTTTTATCCCCAACCCTAACTGCCGTTAAAATATTCTATTAAGTGAGTGTGAAATTATCGTTTTACCCCTCTTTTTAAAAAAGAATCATTTAAAAAGCAGTGCAAACAACTTAATAACAAATATTAATTGGTAAATGGGACAATATGAAAAGGTTAACTAGTTGGAATTCTGTGATTGAAAAGTTCAATAAAAAGTTATCATGATGGAAAGCTAAAACGTTATCATTAGCGGGGAGGACGACATTAATAAAGGCAATCTTAGGCCATCTCCCTACATATTTTATGTTTCTTTTTGAGCTCCTACTAGAGTTTTAAAGACATTGGAAGGGATTAGAATAGGTTTCTTTGGGGTGAAGGAGATAGACAAAAGAAGATTAAGTAGGTATCTTGGGAGCAAATTGTGTTATTTAAACGAAGGGGCAGCCTGGGGCTTGAAGGAATAAAAGAGATGAACATGGGATTATTGTCAAAGTGGTGGTGGAGGTTTAAACAACATGGTTCACAAATGTGGGTGAGAATGATCCATGCCTTACATGGAGGAAAGAAATTGTATATGACAATCGCTATGAAAAAATCTCAATTGGGGTATGGAAGTTAATTGGGGAGGCAGAGAATGATTTGGCCAGCGTTAACATAAACATCCATGAAAAGCTACAATGTTCAGTGGTGGTGAGCAGGGTAACCATGTTTTGGATTGACACGTGGTCTCATGTTGGGCCACTTTGCAATGTTTTTCCTTGTATTTTCAGGTGTGTGGCAGATAAGAAGACCAAAGTCCCCGAATGCTACAAAAAAAGAGGTCAGTGAAATGGTGTGGAACTGTGATAGATCTAGGAAAAATAGGTCTAGATCCTTCGTATAGGCTTAGCACTTTAATCAATCTCTTATAATAAACTCCTATGAAATCATTATCTTTGTGTATGCATTATACACATATAAGTTAAACCATAACTGTGTTGATTTATATGTGTGATTGTAGGTTTAACATCATGCTTAGTAAATTTCTTGAAATTGACTAAGTGTAAGAAACATCTACGGATAAACATTTTTGTTCTTCCGTATATAATCTTCTTAAACAAAGTGCATCCGAAGATCTACTGTTACCCTAGCAATAAATCCCTGAGCCTATAAATACAATGTATAGGCTCTCACTTTGACAACTGCTGAATACCTAACAATACATCAATCAATACAATCAGTCAATCACAAAACCCTAGCAGCCACCACATCAATTACATCAAAATCATCGATAGAATCATAGCAAACATCATCATCAGCAATTACTATTTGATCACTTGTAATCATTAACCAGTGTTTTTAATGAAATACTTTTGAATCAAATTGTGTTCATTCGTTTATTGAAATAATTGTTCTGTTCTTAATTATTACTTTCAGTTACGTTTGTTATTTTCCTATTCAATCAATTGAACAACGTTTAGTGATAATTCCACGATCATTATTCGAAATCAATCTAACACTGATAATTCCTGATTGCGATCCTTGGATACATAGGTGATATTAGATCCAAGTGCTCATTGATTTAGATAGATTGATCTATCAGTTAGGGCTGTTCAAATAGCTTGACGCTCGAAACTCGCTCGAACTCGTTCGAAAATTGCTCGGAATTTTGCTCGTTCGAATTTCAGCTCGATTGTAAATGAACCGAGCGGCTCGGTTCGTTTCAAAAAGAACCAAGCATGAGCGAAGGGTCGCTCGCTCGGTTTCGCTCGAATTATTTTTTAGTTTAGTTTTTGTATATTACATATAATTATATATGTTGATTATATATATTTAAACTGTAAAATTGCAAATTTACCCTTAAAACCCTAGCCTCAAATACCCTCCCTAAACCCCTAATTGACCTCATGTCTTCATTGCATCTCCTGATCTCCAAAACCCATTCGACTACATCGGTGCATAGAGACCGAACCGATGATTCCAATCTCTTGCTGCTGCTGCCATTGAACCTTCCCCCCACCAAATTGACCCGCGGCAGCCTCCGGCCTCCCCCCTGCTGCGATCTACTGCTGAGTGCTGGCTGCTGCCTTTGAAGTTTATCCCCGCGGCGGCCTCCACCTCCCCGTGCTGCGATCTGCTGCTGGTTGCTACGATTTCGCTGCGAGTCTGCGACCCTCCCCCTGTTGTGAGACACCGACCTCATCTGCTGCGACCGCAACCCTCCTCCTACTATTGCACGACTGCTGCAGTGATGC
This sequence comes from Flaveria trinervia, assembly GCA_025506515.1. Taxonomy (NCBI): domain Eukaryota; kingdom Viridiplantae; phylum Streptophyta; class Magnoliopsida; order Asterales; family Asteraceae; genus Flaveria; species Flaveria trinervia. The sequence goes on along the minus strand of CM046455.1, from coordinate 8,879,427 downwards.
TGCCTTTGAACCTGCGGTTGCCTCCCCTCTGCACGACTATTGTTGCCTTTGAACATGCGAACTTTCCTTTGAAAGATAGTTTAGAAGGTAAAACTAATACATATTGATCTTGGAAGTACTTCATGTTTCTTCAAACTTTGAATTAGGTTGATTAGAGTAAAGGCAAGCTTGTTGGATGCCGATGATCAAAGTTTAAAAGCCAATACGATGGACATCAATCTAAAATTATTGTAGTAGAGATGGTGGACTTGTGTTTTATGGTGATTGATTAGAGTTTGAGTTAAAGCTTTATGTCTTGAATAATTAGATATCTATTTTGTTGAACTTGTTTTGTATGTTTTATTTGTTAGTTTGTTAACTTTGGGTTGGAAATTGAATGTTAAAACTTGAATGAGTTATTACTTTTATTTTAAATTGTAACACAAAACCGAGCAAAACTGAGAGAAACCGAGCACTCGGTTTAAAACCAAACTGAGTTCGAGCATGAAGTTAGCACTTGAATTTGTAAATTCGAACCGAACCGAGCCGCTCGGTTTGAAACCGAACCGAGTTCGAGCGGAGCTGGTTCGGTTCGGTTCGGTTCGTGAACAACCCTACTATCAGTGTTAGAATTGTTTGATTGATTGTCTATATCATTAGATCTATCAGTTTTCTGTTTAGATCCATTTATTTTGAGTAAAATTGTTTTTAAGTGTTCGTAAAGTCTTGAGAGTTTATAATTTTGATTCAAGGTTGTTATAGAATGAACTAATCAATATATAAGTTGAGTTAGACTAATCGATACCTAACAAAGGAATTATACTCAACAATTTGGTGTAACTCAGTTTAAAAATGATCAAATAGTGATTCATTGTTCAGCGAGTACTATTACATTGCTCGGTTAACATTGATCTATATTCATATTAATTGATACGTTGATCTGTGCTATTGATTGATAATCAACAATTGTTCAATTCAATTGAACAAAACATCTCAAGAAACATCCTTGATTTGTTATTAATAATCATTAAGAAAATTGACTAATTTGTGATTTCAACTACTTAGTTATTCAATAATCAAGTGTTTGTCATTAATTAATTCATTCAAAAAAGGAATCTGTTTTAGTTGAGCAATAATATTTGACTAGTAATTCTTTTGATAGATCATCACACCAACCTCCAAAGTTGGAAACCAAAATGGATTTTTAATCCTAGAATATCAAATTTAGAAATTATGTGAATTACACTGATTCCGATTTATAGAAATCAATAACTGAAGGTCCTTATATTCCACCAGCTCTTGGGGTGAATTAAAAAGACATTAATCAACCCATAAATACAAAAGATCTATCACATGTGGATGTTAAAAAGGTTAAAGTCGATATTAGAGCATATAGTTTGCTTAGTATGGCTTTACCTGAATATATACTAATCAGGTATAAAAACTACAAAATAGCAAATTCCTTATGGAAGATACTTCACACTCTCTAAGAAGGAAGTGATGAAATCAGGAGCATAAGGAAGGATACTCTTCGCTCCTAATATGAAACATTTTATCATATTGAGGGTGAATAAGTTCCTCAACAACTCTATAGATTTATGCAGTGGGTAAGCAAGATGAACATCTTGGAATTAAAATATACCAATGAGAAGTTAAACAAAAAGATGCTCCATACTTTGCCTGAAAGTTGGAAGCAAACTATATCCATGTTCAAGAACACCCTTGATCTAAAAACCATTAGTTTAGATACTTTGGTGGGTAAAGTAGAAGCTCTTGAAATGGATGAAAAGTCAAGAAATAAGAGTGTGAGAACACATGTCACTCCTTATCAATTTAAAGAAACTAAAAGTGCTAGAAATGCCTTTATTTCTAACAATGATAGTGACCACTCTTGTACTTTGAGTGAAGATGAGGAAGAAGTTAGTTTGTATGCTTCAAAGCCTTCAAAACATCCTCTTAAAGTAAATCAGCAAAAGAGAAAGGAAGATCTGATGAAAGGAAAGATTCATCTACATCATCAGCAAAGTCTTCCTCCAACAACAATCAAAGAGAGCCCATTACTGTGATTTTGGACTCTGAAGAACAAAAAGTAGCATTTGCAGCTTTCAACTCAAGCTTTCAAGCTTATCTAGGTAGCACACTAACACCTGCTAATATCTGCCAACAAGATTGGAAGATGTTCATCCAGATAAAGTAGAGAAAATGGATCTTTAGTGGCAAATGACAATGATTGCGTACAAAGCCAAGCAGTACCTAAGAAGAAACAAAAACATGGTTGTAGTAGGTAAAACAATCAAAATTGGTGTTGATAAGTCAAAAGTGATATGTTTCAAATACAATATCTATGGTCACTTCTCAAAAGAGTGCAATAAACAATCAACTCCGGACATGAGACAAAATCAGCAACATCATCAACATCAGTCTCATCAACATCAATCTTATCAACCAACAACATCTCAAAGATCCCACAAACAACCTCAGCTAACCAACTCATCCCCACTAGCCACAAGCTTATCAGCAGGGTGCTAATAATTCAAAAAAAACTAGGCTAATAATTTTACAAGATGGAACATATGACTAGAGTATGTATGAGAAGGAGGTGTTGGAAGAGAATCAAGCTTTAATGGCCAACATGGAAAACAAAGTGCCACCTATGGCCAGAGATGTTAGAGATAGATTGTGTTCATCAATGTGTGTTAAGGAAGTTGAAAGATATATAGTTCATGCTCAACAACTAGCAAATAAAGTGAAGAAACAATGGTTTTAAATGAATCATATGTAAAAAAAGAACATAAACTGTATCAAATCAAAATCAACCCTTTGCAAAAAGATTTAAATAAACTTGTTTCTGAAAACTATAACTTAAAAGCCCAAGTTGAGCATCTGACCACTTCTTAATAAAATCCATGTCTGATCATGCATCAACTAAAGTGAAATTTCAGAAGTTTCAACTATTATCTTAACAATATGAGAAATTATTATATTCTCATATTGAATCGAAGAATAGGTATGGGTTGGGATACAATGTTGTTGCACCCCTAGAAATGATAATTACACATATTTACCTGAGACAATGACAAATAGTTCGTTAAATCATTTTATGCCATGCACCAACTTTAAAACAAAACTTAATCAATTGGTAAATGAGAATGATTCTGAGGTTAGTGAAACTAAGTCTTCTGATTTAGAACAACTCAAACAAAATGACTCAAAATTTGACTATGATGAATATGATGACTTGGATGATTCTGATGAACATGTTGAGAAGAGTGTAGATGAAATGGATATTTGTAAGAATGTCTCATTTGAACAAATCATATCCAAAGTTCTTACAGAAACCAAGCTGCCTTATCCTCCTATGCAAAGAAATATGTTAAAAACAATCTGCAAGAGGATAGCTCAGCTGAATAAAGGGATTCATGAACTTAACAAACAACAAAAATCATCAACTGAAGATGGTGTGAAGTTCACATCTATGGAAGAAATAAAAATTTATTCTGCAGAAGGAAAGAAGAAAAATATTGATCAATCTTTCGTAGCAGATCTCTGGAAAAAGAAATTTAATGATCAATCACCATCCATAGCAGATCTCTGGAAGAAGAATAAAAATGCTGATCATTCTACATCCGTAGTAGATCTTCGAAAGAAGAAATTTGTTGAATTAGTGAAATATCAGCAGAAGCAAAATGCAACAATCATCAGAAAGCCAATCAACAAAAGGCTGTGAATCCTAAGCAACATAAGTTATTTGCTGCCAAACAAGAACCCTTTGACATCATGTCAGGGAAAGACAAGGATTCATCAGTTGCCAGGTTTTAGAGAGAATTGGCAGAACATAAAAGGAAGAAGAAGGTGTGAAGGATCGGTTTATGTCACTAAACACTTGGTTTTCTCTCAAACTCACTTAACCAACACTCTCGATGAAAGCAAAGTCTTTAAGAGTTGATAACAATATAATAAGTAATAACAAAACACAAGAAGTAATTTTCAAGGTACTTTCATATATTGCTTCTCAACTCAAATATTACAAGACTCTTACAAGCATGTTTATGAGTTACAATGAGAGACTATATATAATACCACCTACAGCTGGATATACTTTGATACCAACTGGAATCCTCTAACTAAAGCAAATACTACAAAGTTATAGTTTATGGTATCTCAGATAAGACTTTATCTAAGATATGGTAGTCAGGACATGTCCCTGACTTACCTTTTGTCACTAACTAAAGTTGGTAACTTGTACTAACATAAAAATGTGAACAGTGGAATAAAGTATGGACAACTACATGGCTCTTTAAGAAAACACCATGCAGTATCAGAGGTCTGCAACGGAGTGTCAGAGACCATACTTATGTCCACTGGTTCATAGCAGTGTCTTTCGAAGGGTAAATGGCTTCGGAAGAACAAGAACTTCCGAAGCCACTTATACTTCGGAAGAGGCTGCTTCTTCCGAGGCTTGAGAACTTCTTCATTCTTTATACTTCAGAAGTAGTTTTTTGATTTCTTCCTTTGAGACTTCATCTTTAGAAGTGAATACTTTATCTTTGGAAGTAGAGCTTTGCCTTCGGAAGTGGAACTTTTACTTTGTCTTTGGAAGAACTCTACTTCCTTTGGAAGTTCCACACTTGGCTTCGGAAGCCTTTGTAAGTAGCACCGAAATTTATCTAAGTGATTTGGTTTTGGTTGCACCAGCCTTTTTCTTTATCCAACAAACTCCCCCTAGGCTGATGCTACCAAAATCTCACATGTTTCTACTCCTCAAAACTTTCAGCACTAGGGAGAGTAAATACTTATAAGTCTCTTTGTTCTTCTCTGATGTGGTGCTGAGAAGTTTGTACAAATCTTTGATTGACAGGATATCTAGTCTATCGCCCTGAATGATATGTACCCTTTGTTGTGGCCCTCTAAAAAGAGTTAGTTGATGGGAGCTATAATCATATTCCCATCAAACTATAGGTTCCAATTCAGGACCTTCCACCATCTGTAGAAAGGTTGTGCCCTTGGTGGGAGATCTATCCTTGTCTTCCTTTCTTTTTAATCTTAACTCTTCCTCAATCTTGGCTTTTATTGTTAATTCAGTCAGATGAAGACTGCTGAGATGATTCTTGATGTGAGCAGCAGTTTCAGAGTTAGAGGGGTTAGAGAATGGTTTCTCTGCTAACTCAGCAATATCAAATCTGCTGGAGTGTAGCAGAGAGGTGCATTCAGTCTATTAACTTCACCATTCTCTCTTTCCATAACAAAGTTGTGAGTAGCTTCATCGAACCTCCACTGGAGTATATTCTTTCTAGGCATAACAGAATGACTAGGAATCTTGTCCTCTTTCATTGTATCCAGTAGAATCACCAGCTTCCTTCTTAGTTTCTTCTCTTTATTATTTAATGATTCTAAGCTGATACCTAGAAGTACTGCAGCCTGGTCTAGTGTTCCTCTGGGTAGATCAAGAAATTGATCTCTTGTGAGGGAACGTGAAGATCCATCAACATAGGTTAGCTTGATGGAGTCTTCCTCACAGGAGATATCGCTCGGGGTTGTGCAGTTGATGAGCCTATTCTTGATGCTTTTAAACTCTTCTACAGAGAGATGTTTAGAAGGCTGAGGGGATGGTTGAGAAGGTTGTTGGGTAGGATATGGTGAGGTGGTTCGGGTAAGAGTTTTGGGTTGAAGGATGGGCAGTTTTGGTGGTTGAGGTGAGGAAGTGGATGAAGGTAAAGGTGTGGGTTCAGGAGTGTAAGGTTCAGTTTTGATGGTGAAGGGAGAGGGAATTGGTTCAGGTTGGGGTTGAGTGGTTGATGTGAAGGTTATCCCCTGTATCCTTCTATACATCTCTCTTCTTTTTCCCGAATGAATGTCAGCTTTGATCTCATTGACAATTTGTTGGAGTGTCCTTTCAGACATGGGACCCACCTGCCCTCCAGAGAACCCGTGAGCCTAGAGATAGTCTTTCATCCAAGCTTTGTCACCTATCTTCCTGGTTGCAGATGCCCTTGCTTCTTCTTCTTTCTTCTTCTTCTCCTTCAAATTTTCTCTTGCAACTCTTTTTCTTTCTTTCTCCATTTGATCCTGTTGTTTGTTGAAGAGCCAAAGAATTGTTTCATCATTGTGTGGAGAAAGTTCTTGAAGAAAGAAGCCTATAGAGGTTAGGAAATCTATCCTTTCCCTCCTGAGCTGCATGTCAGCTTCCCTAATTTCCTTTTTCTTCTCTTCCTCTGAGGCTAACCTTGTTGCTTCCTATTGCAGCCTGGTTGCCTTTTCCAGTTTCACCAACTCCTCTATTGGTAGCAGGAGTGTTTCTTTATCAGCAGCTCCAAGCTGAATGAGCTGGTCAATGATCCCTTCTTTCTTTTTGTTGTTGACAGTCTCCTGGTTGGCTGTAGCTGCTTTTGTACTAGCAGCCAACAGCTTCCCAGTTGGAAGTGTCCCTTTTCTTTTCAGCTTTTCAATCTTCTCCTCTTCCTGAAGCTCTTCCGCAGTCATCATCTGTTTTCCTTTCGTATCGTTTGAAGAACTTGACTTTGGTGGTTCTTGGACAGTGGATACTGATTGTGAGAGAGGTAGAGAGGGTGTCTGGACAGGAGGTTGATCTAGAAAGTCCTCACTCTTCACCTCAGATGCCATTTCTAGGATTGCATCTGTGATGATCAGTTCCTCGGACATTTTGAACAGTCCTTCCACAGCTTCCATTTCAGTTTCGGAAGATTCAGCTTGTTCTTCCGAGGCTTTAACTTCAGCTTCAGAAGTAAAAGGGAATGCAGATTCTATCCCAACTGTTTCAGTTGCTGGGCCATCAGTCCCTATTTCCCCTTTGAATTGAATCTCAGGTTTCATATGGACCTTAGGTTGACCAACTTCTTCCACAGTGGTAGTAGGTGCAGTAAGCCTCTGAAGCTCTTCAGCTCCAAAGTAAGTCATGGCGGTATCAAGACTTGGCTGATCACGAGCAGATCTCAACAAGAACTGAAAAAAAAGCTGTAGAGATCTCTAAGCATCCTTGAATCAATTGTTAGAGTGACTTGAGATGGCTCAAAAGAAGTTTTGATAGAAGCCTAATATTTAGAAATTGAAGATTGGCTCTGTGGGTCCTCAGATGTTTGTCTCTAAACACTCTCCCCCTTTTTGGTAGCATCATCTTGAGAGGTAGATGAGCTGGAGGAAGAGTTCAAGGAGACCTGAACAGGTACGTGCCTAACAGATCTCTCAATCTGTTTCTCAGCTAGTTGAGCCTTGAGATTGTCAATCTCAAGTTGCTGAGTGGCGGACCATTCTTCTAAAGTCCTAACCTTGGATTCAAGGTTTGAGACTTTAGATAGTAGGTATGTAATGAAGAGTTTCATGCTTCCCTCATCTTCTTTTGAAGAATCACAAGGAGATGAGGTAACATACCTAGTATATTCAGCCTCACCACCAGATGTGGTTTCTTGGCACCCTGGTTTACCTTGCTTAGTGGTGTCTCTTGTAGAGTCATCAAAAGGCATGGTTACCGCAGAGTCAGTCTCAGAATCATTACCACTGTCCATAGGGTCCATTAAGGCACCTTCTATAGTGGCAGTTGAATCTGCATGAGTCCCTCCACATCAGTGGGACTCACCTCAGTAATGGTTTTCTGATGGGGGCTAGAGATAAGAGGTCTCTCTAGGCTCTGTTGATCTCGGATAGGGTGTTGTAGATTAACATCATTACCATGGGAGATGTTATCTCTTCATCAGTTTTAAAAAGAAGGTCAGTGAAAGATAAGGAGGTTAAACCTACTGACTTGGGACCTTGGTCAATGTGTACAGGCATTGAGCCACTGATTGGGCTGTCCCTAATTGGCTTCTCAGAGGAGTGTAAAGACTTACCCTGAGGGCTTTCAGATTGGGTAATGGGCTCATGGGTATGAGACTGAGGAGACTCAAGACCCAATGTTCCACTCTAGCCTTTTTAGGTTGAACAGGAGGAGCTTGTTCAATCAGAGTAGATTGAACAAGGGTTCGTTTGGGGAGTCTTGTGTAGGTAATGGTGATGGGAAGAGAAGGTAGTGTTGGCATTGTGGTTGCAGTTGCTGGTGTGGGTTCATCACCTGTGGGGTGAGCAGGGATGTCACCAGAAGCGATGTGCTCAATCATACTAGGAGGTAAAGAAGTGTACCTTCTAGTGAAGTTGGTGGATACCCTCTTGAATGTCTTTAGGATGGTTAGCCTCATGTAAGGACAGACAGAGTGGCTGCACAGACAAGCCAACTCTAGTCCAGCTCACAGTTAATGATGTGCTGAAGAAATCTAGGATACATAAAGAATGTTTCCCTCTGAAGATTTCTAATGAGATTGAGCAGCATAAATCTTGAGTAGTTGAAGTGCAGCCATGCACCAATCCATGAACTAGGCACCCTAGTTCATATGGGATTTGATCCCATCCTCCAGATTTGTTTGAAAAGTAGTGAAGGACAATGTGCAGGAGGAACTTCTAGTTGTAGGAGAAGTTGAATTTATAATCAGTCGACCTGCTCACGTCTCCACCATATCCATGAGGATGTAGGTGTTGTCTAAATCTGTCTTAGGGAACTCCATAGGGGCACCTTCATCATGAAGCTCCAGATGCTCCCTGATGAGTTGTTCAGAGATGACCAACTCTTGGCCACAAATGCGGGATCGTATTACGCGAATTCCATTTAGTGTTTTGACCTGACTGTTTCCCCAAATTCAGTCATGTGATTGAGGTAAACTGTGGGATTAACAGTCAAGGCTGTGTAGTAGGATGATTGGGTGAGGAAGGAGATGATTTCAGAGAAGTCCGCATCTCTTGAAGAGTCAAGAAGTGCGACTTGGTTGTGTTGAGGATTTAGAGCCATTGGGAAAAAGTGAACGTAAAGCAGTGGTGAGCTTGGGTGTATTTGGAAGCAAGGAAACTTTTAGGGCTGTAAGATTTGTGGTAAGAAGATGAGAGTGAATAGTCGAGATTATTTAGAAGAGAATGGAATGGTGGTAAAGTGTTAGGATAAGGTGAAATGACGGTTTATTGGATGAAGTGACAGGGGCGGTAAGGTTTAATTCAGTTAAATAATCTGACATCATTAACAAAATCTTTGTTTTTTATAGTGTGGGGCCCAAGAGATTTCCTTTACACAGTAATATCTCTCTTCCGAATATAAAACATTTCCGAAGGTAATTCATCTTCCGAAGGCAATTCCTATTTCCGAAGGTAAAAGGTTACTTCTAAGAGTATAGATTACTTTTCGAAGGGAGAGATTTTGTAAGCTTTGGAAGTAGATATGATATGAAATCAATCGCTTCTTCCGAGACTAAAAACTCTTCCGAGAAGAAAATTATCCTTGGAGAAATTTTGCTTCGAAAGATATGAAGGGTTAATTTCTCTTCGGAAGAAATTTATACTTAGAAAATTTCAGAGAGATCTTTTGTAACAGGGCTTAATTTGTATTGACATAAGACTTTACACATTAAAAGGTTTTCAAAAGAGGTAATCTAATCAATGTTATAATCCCAATAGCTATTATAAGATACTTAAATCTTTGTTTATCAAAAGCTTTGGTGAACAGATCAACATATTGTTCATTTGAATCAACTTTGGTTAGTTTAATTAGATTCTTTTCATGAATATCTCTGATGAAATGGTACCTGATATCAATATGCTTTGTCTTGGAGTGTTTCACCGGATTTTCAGTAATGGAGATAGCACTGTTGTCAATATGGATAGGAGTGCTCATAAGGTTGAATCCATAGTCCAACATCAGACTCTAAATCCATAGCAGTTGAGCACAGCAACTAGCAGCAGCAATGTATTCAACTTCAGAAGTTGATGTAGAGACACATGATTGTTTCTATCATTACCATGAGATGATCCTTCCACCAAGAAATTGACATCTTCCTGATGTTGATTTCTTGTCAATATTGCAGCCACCATAGTCACTGTCAAAGTATCCATAGAGATTAAAATAATTGTTTCTAGGATACCAGAGACCTAGTTTAGGTGCTCCTTTGAGGTATTTGAGGATTCTCTTAGCAGGAGCTAGGTGAGACACCTTTGGAGCAGCCTGATATCTTGCACAGATGCAAGTTGCAAACATAATATCAGGTCTACTTGCCGTGAGATACATCAAAGAACCAATAATCGCCCTATACTAATGTTGATCAGTATCCTCCCCCTCAAGGTCAGGACAAAGATTATGGTTTCTGGGTATGGGTGTCTTGACTGGCTTGCAATCTTTCATCTCAAATCTTTCTAAAATGTCATTGACATATTAGATTGATTAATGAAAAATACTTCCTTCAGTTTCTTCACCTGAATTCCAAGGAAAAAGTCTAATTTGTCCATAGAACTCGTCTCAAACTTCTTCTTCATAATGCTTTCAAAGTCCTTACACATTTGGTCATTTGAATAACCAAATATGATGTCATCAACATAGACTTGAACAAGCAAGATGTCCATACTAAACTTCCTTATGAATAAAGTCTTATCAATGGTTCCTCTGGTGTAGCCATTCTTAAGGAGAAACAGAGACAGAGTCTCATACCACAGCCTCGGTGCTTGATGCAGCCCATATAGAGCTTTATCCAATTTGCACACATAGTAAGGATGTTATGGGTCTTCAAATCCTAGAGGTTGGCACACATACACTTCCCTATCTATATCCCCATATATAAAGGCACACTTGACATCAAGCTGGTAGACAGTAAAGTTCTTGGAAGCAACATAAGCAAGGAAGATCCTAACTGCCTCAAGTCTTGCAACAAGTGCAAAGACATTAGTATAATCAATTCCTTCCTATTGAGTATATCCTTGAACTACCAGTCTTGCCTTGTTCTTGATGATCAATCCTCTGAAATCTCTCTTGTTCCTGAAAACCCATTTAGTGCCTATTGGTACTTGACCAGATAGTAGCGGACATAGGTTCCAAACCTTCGGTCTTTTGAATTGAAGCAGCTCCTCTTGCATCGATTCAATCCAGCTACTATCTTTCAAGGCATCTTCCACCTTCTTGGGTTCCATCTGGGATAAAAAGCATGAGTACAAGCAAAGATTCTCATGATGAGTCTGCCCTCTTGTTCTCACACCTTCAGAGACATCCCCAATGATGTTCTTAGCTAGATGAGAGTTGTGAATCCGTAAACGAGGAATCACTTCCAGTTGCAAAGATAAGTCCAGATTAGACTTATTTTGCTCAGGAACTGGAATACTTTGTCCAGCTATTGTTTCAAGTTTATTCAATGAGGACTGATTGAATGAAAGAGAAACATCATCAATTGTTGGCTGTGAAGTAGCATTAACAGTCACCCGTTCCTTCAAAATGCTACCTCTCTCAGCTTGGTGTTGTGTTGGATAACCTGATGAGTTTTGAGGATCAGCAGGTGATTCACTGGTTGAAGCTTCACTATTCCATGATATGTTTATACTTTCTGATCTGTGAAGTGGGAGCTTGATTTGTTGCATCTTTCGGAGAACTTGGAAGAGGTCTGGGTAGCTCAAACAGTTGATTAGCATCACTATCAGCATCAGTATCATCATCATTTTGAGCACCTGTTCCAACTGAAACATTCTCACAAGAACGTTTAGAATAGTTTGGAAACAATTCTAAATCAAAGATATGATCAGGGCCATTTCCCCTAACACAAGGAGTGTGCTCATTAACAACTATATTGGATGACTCCTCAAATTGTTGATTCTTAATGTTGTATACTTTGTAAGCTTTGGAGCTAGAAGAGTATCCAACAAAGATAACATCATTTGACTTTTAAGCAAAATTTGCTAAATTATCCTTTGTGTTAAGTATGGTACACCTGCTGCCAAAGGACCTCAGAAAACCAAACAACAGTGGCCTCTTGTTCCATTGCTCATAAGGGGTTTTTCCATGTGGCTTAACTACAAGAACTCTGTTCTGCACATAGCATGCAGTGTTGGTTGCCTCTGCTCAGAATGATAGAGGTAGTTTGGAATCAGCTAACATGGTTCGAGCAGCCTCAATAAGTGTCCTGTTCCTCCTCTCTGCAACACTGTTTTGTTGAGGAGTTCTGGGAGCACTATATTGTCTGGCAATCCCTTTTGAGTTACAAAATGAGTCAAGAATGAAGTTCTTAAACTCAGTCCCTTGATCACTTCTAATAATCTTAACCTTGTGATCAATTTGATTTTCTATCTTAAAAATAAAAGATTTAATGTTTTAGCAGTTTCATCTTTAGTTCTTAAAAAAAATACCCATGTAAATCTTGTAAAATCATCAACTATCACAAGGCAGTATGATTCCCTTCCAATGCTCATTATACTTGTCTGACCAAAAAGATCCATGTGCAATAAGTGTAATGGAGTAGTGATAGAGTTAACACTTTTTGATTTATGAGAGGCCTTGTGTTGCTTCCCTATTTGGCATGCAACACAGTTGTCTTTGCAGAAAAAATCCTTTTTAGGCAAACCATGTACCAAGTTATTTTTAGCCAATTTATTCATTGTCTTAAAATTTACATGACACATACATTTATGCCAAAGTGTTGACTCATCACTATCAGCTTTGGAAAGAAAACATGATACTTCACCCATTGGGGAAGCATTGTTCATATCCAGCTTGTACATATCCCTTTTCTTGGGAGATCTAAGAAGCACCAATTCTGGAGGAATTGTCATCCCTAGTTTGAGGATAATGCGCTCATGCTCTATGAAAAGAAAATGGTGCTTTTGATCACAAAACTGAGAAACACTTAACAGATTGTGTTTAAGCTGTTTGACAAAGTTAACTTTGTCAACCTTTAACTTACCATTGGATATACTCCGTCTGCTAGAAATCTATCCTCCGGCCTCACCTCCAAATTGGACAGGACCTCCATCATAGTGTTGAAACTATTGAAGGAGAGATCGGTTCCCACTCATGTGCCTGGAGCATCCAGTTTCTACAATCCAGAAATTGTTGTTCTTGTCATATGGATGTCCCTGCACATAAGATGAGATTATTAGTTTTCATTGGAGACCTAAGCCTTGTTGGTCTTGGGTTCCTCCAAAGATAGTGACATAATTGAACCAAAAGTTAAGCATGGGGTGGGTTCAATGGATGTCTTTGAAGAATAGGTTTGTGTTGCAACATCTTTCTTGATCTTCCAATCCACCCTTTGGTTGATCGTGGAAGATGTACTTGTAGAAGCTTTTGCAGCATGACATTATTCCGAAGCTTCTTTATTTTTGGAAGAAGCTTTCACTACCTTTTCTTCCGAAGCATCTTCTTCTGGGATGTTTTCAAGGGAAATTTCTTTTTCTTCAGAATCTTAACTGCTTTTGCTTCCGAAGCCATTTTCCCTTCGGAAGAAGGAGTTTCTTTCGAAGACAACCTGGCTTTAGAAACTAGTTTTCCCTTTTTTATCACTTGGACCATCTGATAAGGTCCAAACAAGAAACCTTCCCTGACTCCTTTTCTACCATTATTTGCATAATGTGTGCTAGCAGGATTGTAGTAACAATCTTTAGCCATGTGGTTTTGCAAACCACACATGATGCATGTAATGTTAGTCTTTTGAGAGCTTGTAGGTTTTTGTTTCTTTTTTCTCTCTTTTTCAACAACCTTTCCCTTCAACTTCTAATCCTTTGGTAGGACAGGAGTGCTGGTATTATAATCCTTTCCTGAATTAGAAGTACCTATCACTGGAATCCAGCTAAGATAAAAACACCCTTTTGTTTTGGGTTAATCATCAGCTTAGACTCAACCACTTTCTTAGAAGTTCTTCTGGCAGCTTTAGCTCTGCTTCTACAGGCTTTGGTGGTAAGGTTTTGATCTTCACTGGGAGAGGTAGGTGGATTTACCTGTTCCTTCCCTGTGGTGGCCACTATTGTTGCATCATTGTTCAACTCATGTGAAGAAGGATCAGCAGCTGGGACCTCTTGCTCTTTGGTACCACATCTAGGTTGTCTTATGGACTCATAAGAATATGGTGGAGCGATTTCATTGGTCCCCAATCCTCTTTTATTCTTATAACAGATTTTGGAGTGGGATGATGATGCAATAATAGCTTGGAAGTTTTGCTCAGAAATAGCATACTTCCTGGCTTGAGCCTCAGCGGTGACAAGCTAGGCTTGAGCCTTAGACAATTTGGGTATTAAATCCTTTATTTGAGTCTTGTAAATGGTGTGTTCATGTTTTAATAAGGAAACAATTTGCTCTAACTCTTCAATTTTCTTTAGGTAGTCAGATTCTGCCCTTTTAAAATCAGATTTCAAAACATTTAAAGACTCAATATCAGATTTAATTTCCCTATTGTAGTCCTGATATAATTTAACCTTAGCTATATAGGCAGGAGTATAGAGATGTTCATATATCTGGTTGTCATCTGTTCCAGCCATGAGAGCTTGAGCAGGAGTCACGTCTTGAACCCTAAAGCTCTAGTCAACTTCTTAAGCCATTGTAGCTATTTCAGTTGACTTTCCAGTGGGCTTTGATGAAGAGGGATATGTGGAGGCCTGTGGGGTTCCTAGGTTTGATTTGGGAGCCTTGCATTCCCTACAAAGTGACCAAGTTTGTTACAGTTGTAACATTTGGCCATGGTCTTGTCAAACCCAAACTTGCTAGCAGTTGGGTTTTGAGGGAATTGCCTTCCAGTTCTCTTAAAGAACTTCTTCGCACTGTAGGTTAAAAAATCCATCTGTTGGACGATGTCCACATGCTCTACATCGTCTGGACTAAAACACTCTAGATCATCAAAACAATATTTAAAATCACCAGAGTGCCCACTTCCTGAGACAAAGGCACAACTGTCCTGAAAGGAGTTGTGCTGAGCCTGTTGAGACCTTGGAGTCTCAGGGAAAATGATGTAATGTCCAGAAGAGCAGGATGGCCGTTGGTTGTATGTCAGGTATTGCTGAGGTTGTGGGGGTACTGAGCCTTCAGCAACCATTAAAGTGTTGCTAGTAGGAAGACTTAGAGGTCTGCTTGTTTGGTGGCCCTTCTTACTCTCCATCTCCAACTGGTATCCATTAAGGATGTCGTATAGTTTAGTCATGGTGCGAGTGTTCAAGTTCTCTATCCTCTTGATAAAGACACAGTAGAATGTCCACTCATTTGGAAGAGCAGTCATGAACTTTCTTGTGAGATCTCTGAGTTCAGAAGTGATCTTCACAGACTGAAGTAAAGAAATAAGATCCATGTACCTACAATCGGATATACTTTGATACTAGCTGGAATCCTCTATGTAAAGCAAATACTACAAAGCTATAGTTTAAGGTATCTCAGATAAGACTTTATCTGAGATATGGTAGTCAGGACATGTCCCTGACTTACCTTTTGTCACCAATTAAAGTTGGTAACTTGTACTAACATAAAAAGGTGAATAATGGAATAAAGTATGGTCAACTACATGGCTCTTTGAGAAAACGCCATGCAGTATCAGTGGTCTGCAGCAGAGTGTCAGAGACCATACTGATGTCCATAGGTTCATAGCAGTGTCTTCCGAAGGTTAAATGGCTTCAGAAGAACAAGTACTTCCGAAGCCACTTATACTTCGGAAGAGGCTGCTTCTTCCAAGGCTTGAGAACTTCTTCTCTCTTCATACTTTGGAAGTAGTCTTCTGATTTCTTCCTTTCAGACTTCATCTTCAGTAGTGAATACTTTATCTTCGGAAGTAGAGCTTTGCCTTTGGAAGTGGAACTTTTACTTTGTCTTCGGAAGAACTCTACTTCCTTCGGAAGTTCCACACTTGGCTTCGGAAGCCTTTGTAAGCAGCACCAAAATTTGTCTAAGTGATTTGGTTTTGGTTGCACCAGCCTTCTTCTTGATCCAACAAGGTGATTTCCCATGAAAGTGAGGAAGAAACAAAGTATTGTAAATGGTGTGACATGAAAAATCACAACACTAAAGATTGTTAATTCAGTAGCTATTGTTCCATTTGCAATATGAACAATCACATGACTTTTGATTGTTATTTCAACAAACATTGTGCAATTTGTAACAAAAATAATTGCAGGGCCGGTGAAGGGGGTTCACTTACAACACAACAACACAAAGAGGAGATTAACTAAACTTAAATCAAACAGTGAACTGGATCAACCACAATAAGAAACGATGAACACAAGTATTGTAAAAGACAAAACACAAGAGCACAAGTATATGATTTTCAAGATTGTAGTATATTTTTTTCTATATGTTCTATTACAAGTGTTACAAAGCATATCCATAAAGTTACAAGAACATGAGATACTTATACTACATCCTACAGCCAGCCATACTATGAAAGCCAGCCAAATACAATTGACTAGACTCAAAACAAAATCAGTTGTAGAGTCAAAAAGGCAAATTGCCTTTTTGACTTTGTGACTATGACATGCCATAGCTCATATCCTTATCTATTACAAAAAGGATAAAGTACATGAAGTAGAAAGTTACAGACTCAAGACCTCAATGTACAGTTACCAAAAGCATGGACCTTTTCACCAACTCATGTAAGTTGGTAACTTTACAAAGATACAACGGAAATGTTTCCAGCTTTATGGAATAGTACATCAGATAAAGCATGTTACTAAAAGTCTTCGGGAGAAATCAGTCTTCATGAGTTGAGGCTTCGGAAGACTTTGTCTCTAAAGCTTCGGAAGACTTCATCTTTGGCTTTGAAAGATATTGGTCTTGGCTTTGAAAGATTTCACACTTAGAATATTTCTGTTGCATGTGTGAAACTTCCGAAGCATTCTTCTTCAGTACTTGTGCAGCATGCATGTAGAAATTCTTTAGTTGCTTCAGCCTCTATGCATATTCTCTACAAACTCCCCTAGGCTGATGCTACCAAAACTTTTAAAGACTTTAGATATCAACAGTCCTCATCAGGATGATAACCAACCCTTTCTTTATGAGATGATCAGGATCCTTCTGACTGTCAAAAGGTCTTCTCATGTCAAAGAGATCATGCAGAGGCAACTGAAACATGTCTTGCCAAGTGTAAACATTCTTAATGCCATGATCTCTGATGACATGCCACCTTTCTGGATTGTAGTGTATGTCCAGGACATGATGGGTCTTTCTGATACAATAGGAGCTACTAGAATGGGAGATGATGGAGCATCCTCTGTCTGCACATCCTCAGGATGTTCTGACTCATCCTGAGGTTTAGAAAAGGATGCAGTCTTCTTCTTCTTCTTTGGCTTTGGTTTAATAGCCATCCTTTTCTTTCTCTTTACAACATTTAACTAAGAAGATTGGCCTGTAGTACCGGATTGATCTTCATTGTCTATCTCAGTTGGGTCTTCAACTCTCACAGGTTCAGATTGAGAGTGAGTCTGACCCTGCTGTGGATCAGAAGATAAAGCTTGCTGAGATTCAGCAGGAGGTCCAGGTTGTGATGTCTCTGGTTGTTCAACCTTAACCTCCACTTCAGGTGGGGCTTGACTCGGAGGGGAATGTAAGTCAACCAGCTCTCCACTCTTGATCTTCTGCTTGATCACCCTGATATGCTTATCCATAGTGGATAGAGACATGGGGCCAAATCTCCTTCCGAAGAATCCATACAGCTTCAAGAAGCTCATCATCCTCTGCCTGTCAGTAGATTTCTTCACGCTTTTGTGGATGATAGCTCTTGACTTAACAGCTTCTTCCCTCAGCTTCCTTTTAGTTGTCTTTCTTTCTCTAGCTATCTCAAGTTCAAGTTGTTTGAGATACTCAAACTCAACATAGTCATAAGACAGGGGAAGAAGTGCTTCTGCCTGATAGAGGCCTGTGGCACTCAGGTAGTTGATCATCTTGATCCTTTCTTCTTCTTTATCTACCTGAGGTTCTTGTTGAACCACATCCTCATATGCAGGGCTTTCTTGAACTGGGGAGAGGGTAGGCACATGCTTGTACAATCTTTTCTTTTTTCTATCTTCTTTGATTTGTACAAGAAGTTCTACATCTTCTGCCTCCTTCTTCTCCCTTGACCGTTCTAGGCCAACTAGTTCATTTAGCTCTTCTAATAGGAGAGAGATGACATTGTCTATGTCATAATTCCTTATCTGCAGATAGTTTATCCTGACTCCCCTTAACTCATCATTTTGAGTAACTGGTCTGGGGGCAGCCCTGATTACAGTCTCCATGAGTCTTGTAGACCTAGAAGAGGAACCTTCTCCCCTTAGCTTCCTTTTCCTCTCTCTCTCTTCTCCTCCTCAATCTCCTCAGATGTCATCTTTCTTTTCCCTTTGGCACTTATAGACCTTTATGACTCAGGGTGGAGAGAGCTTTGGCCTTCATTGCTTGATGCAGCTTCTAAGCTCTGGCCAGAGAGAGGTTGAGAAGCACCTTCACCAGCAGGTGTCTCAAGAAGGGCATTGATCTCTGCAATAGTTGTTGGTGACAAGACTAGGCTCTCAGGTTCTGTCACTGGGCCTTCAGTCAAGGTTTCCCCTATGAAGCTAATCTTAGGGTCTGCCTCAACATCTAGTTGACCGATGACATTGCCTGATTGCCATAGTCTTCTTCTTAGGCTGAACTTTGCAGTGATCCTGTCTTGGATTCTTTGTGCCAAGTTGTTAGCTTGTCTTGATTGGCTTGGATTGACAGGTGGCATGTTGACTAGATCCAGACCTTCATAGAAGTTCGAGGTCTGAAAGATAAAAATCTCCTGCCACCCTTGAACTCTTATGATGACTAGGTCTTTCCTGTTGTTGTCATACCTCCACCCAATGATGTGATTGGAAGATGGTGGAGATAACATAGCCCTTGGTATCCCATCCTCACACAGACTCTATATGAAGGAGTCTGTGTAGTCCACATCAATATGAATTTGAGGAGGTTGCTGAGAATGCACAATTGCAAGTGAGGATGGTGAGTCCTTAGTGTCCATTCTCTCTGAAGAACTCCCAGGTTCTGTAGTTGTATTGACTTCTCCCCTTTTTTGGTAGCATCACCCACTTGCGTAGGTGAGCCAGGAGATAGGTCAATCACATCCACAGGTTCTTGTGTTTCTGGTTGAGATTTTCTTAAAGGTCTCCCAGCTAGTTTTTCCTTAAGATATGAAATCTCAAGTTGCTGATCATTGACCTTGTTATGCAAGGTAATCACTTGAGATTCAAGGTGACTAACCTTGGAGACTAAATAGGTGCATGTTTTGGACAGTTTGTGCACCTTTAATCTTAAATTCCCCTCATATTCATCAGAAGAATCATTAGGGGATGAGATGATTGTACCAAAGTCCTCTCTCTCACCACAATCTTCAGGTTCTTAGCTGCTGGATTTCCTCTGCTCACTGGTAGTCTCAGTTGAGATGACAGTGGGCTGAGTTGCTATAGTTGAGGTCTTAATGATGTAATCACTTTCAAAAGTGAGAGCCTCTTCCATATGGACATCCTAAATAGGTTTAGAAGTGTCCACCTCAGTAGTAGGTGACTGATGGGGGCTAGAAATAGGAGCCTCAAAAGCACTCATCTCTCTTTGAGTAAGGGAAAGAAGAGAGAATCATGGTACTCACTGAAACCAAGATCTTCATCAGTGTAGAAATCAAGGTTAGGGATTGGTTGGTTGAGATCTAAAGGCTGGGATTGGTTCCCTCAACTGTGAGCCCAGTTCACAGCTAAGAATGTACTAGACATATCTAGGAAACATGTATTATTATAAGGAGTCTAAGTTTGCAAGTAAGTTAGTATAAAGAAATTGAGAATACCTGAACTTGACCCCCTAAATCATTCCATGGATAATGAAGGAGAGATCCTCAAGAATCTGGTCCCATCCACCATGCTTGTTTGATAAGTTGTGGATGACCATATGGAGCAGGAATCTCCACTGGGATGACACCTTCCCTTTCCTAAAGGTCTTTACATAGAAATCTCCAACATACCCCATATGCTCAAAGGAATGGTTGACAACTTCTTTGAGAAAGAACACCTCACCTTCTTCATCATCCAGCTGAAGATGCATGTTGATGATGGCCGGAGTGATGAAGACTGTTCTCCACTGCACTGTGGCAGACAATGCCTTCTCCCCGTCCATTATGACCTCTTGGTAGGTCTTCCAAAATTCAAGCAGATGATGCTCATAAAGTGGAGGATCAATGGTTATGGAGGTGAAGTAGTTGGACAAAGCTAAGAAACAGCAAACCTCTGAGAAATGAGGATCTTTCTCAGAGCTTAATAGAGCAACCTGATTATGTTGCCTGTGGAGCTGCATGGTAAAGTTAGGGTCATTTCTATGAGTGGGGTTGGCCATTGTGAGGTAGCTTAAGGATGATGAAAGAAAGAAGAAAGAAATTTCAGAGAGAAATTTGGGGTTTTAGGTTTGGAGGAAGAAGCAGATGATAGAAAGAGGGGGAAACCGTTAGGTTTATATGTGAAAAGGATTTCAGATAAAGTTTAATGAAAGAGGATAAACTTTGAAATCCAAATATCGGTCCCACCTCTGAAAAAGTAGTTTACTTTTGCTTAAAAAGTAGTTTTCTTGGAAGTTAAAATGCTTCTGAAGGTAAATTATATTCGGAAGTTTTAATGAAAAGGCATCCGAAGGTAAAATGACTTCGGAAGAATTTCCTGAGAGTTTTGAAAATTTTTCTTTGGAAGAGAAATTAAGACTTGAATGCTTTGTACACAAAAGAACAAAGCTTCCGAGAGTTAATTTTGCTTCGGAAGAAGAAGGTCCTTGAAAACATATAAGTGTCTTAGACAATCATTTAAGCTTCGAAAGATACATCGGAAATCTCTTCCGAAGGTAAAATTTCTTAAACAGTTATTTGTTTTGAAGGCATGATCTTCTTCCGGAGTTAAAAAACAGAACTTCCGAAGGATCAAGATTTTTATAAATCTAAGGAAAGTCTTCAAAAAGATTTTCATCCAAAGAAAACAAGAGCTTATAAAAGTGATGAACTAGACAACTTAGGACACACATGTTTTAAGAAATAATAAGAATTAGTTTTAAGAAAAAAAATCTACTCAAAGTTGATCATCCCAATAGCTGATACAAGATATTTAAATCTCTGTTCATCAAAGGCCTTTGTGAACAGATCAACATATTGTTCATCTATGTGAACTTGACTAGTTTAATTAATCCCTTTTTATAAATATCTCTTATTAGATGATACCTGATATTGATGTGTTTGGTTCTTGAGTGTTGCACATGATTCTCTATGATTGAGATAGCACTATTGTTGTCTATGTGAATGGGAGTCTCCTTAAAGTTGAACCCATAGTCCAGCACCGGATTCTGAATCCAAAGCACTTGAGCACAGCAACTTGTAGCAGCAATGTATTCAGCTTCAACAGTTGATGCAGAGACACGGGATTGTTTCTTGCATTGCCATGAGACAACCCTTCCACCAAGAAACTGACATCCCCTAGATGTAGACTTTGCAGTCATGTTGCAACCACCATAATCACTATCTATGTATGCATACAGATTGAAGTCAGGATTCTTGGGATATCATAAACCAAGTGTGAAGCACCTTTGAGGTATCTTAGAATCCTCTTGACTGTGATAAGGTGAGACATCTTAGGGTTGGCTTGATATCTTGCACAA
Organism: Flaveria trinervia; assembly: GCA_025506515.1. Classification (NCBI taxonomy): domain Eukaryota; kingdom Viridiplantae; phylum Streptophyta; class Magnoliopsida; order Asterales; family Asteraceae; genus Flaveria; species Flaveria trinervia. The sequence goes on along the minus strand of CM046455.1, from coordinate 8,858,021 downwards.
ATACATGTAGCAAACATAATATCAGGTCTGTTAGCAGTAAGATACATAAGAGACCCAATCATAGCCCTGTATAAGTGCTCATCTACACACTCTCCCTCAAGATCAGGTCCAAGGGAGTGGTTTCTAGCTATGGGTGTCTTAGCAATCTTACAATCAATCATGTTGAACCTCTTGAGTATGTCTTGAACATACTTTGACTGACTAATGAAGATGCCATCTTCAACTTGCTTCACTTGAATTCCCAGAAAGAAATTGAGTTCTCTCATGGCACTCATTTCAAATCTGTCTTTCATCAGCTTCTCAAAGTCTTTACAGAGCTTTGGATTAGTTGAACCAAAGATGATGTCATCCACATATACTTGAACTAGCAATATGTCATTTCCCTATCCTTTGATGAAGAGAGTTCCATCTATAGTACCTCTTTTGTATACATGCTTGCAAAGATACTCAGATAGTGTCTCATACCACTTCCTGGGTGCCTGATGCAGCCCATAAAGAGCCTTGTCAAGCTTGCAAACATAATCAGGATGATCAGGATCTATAAACCAGGTGGTTGTTTGACATACACCTCCTCATCAATCACTCCATAAATAAAAAAACACTTTACATCAAGTTGAAATACCTTGAAGTTCTTGGATGCAGCAAATGCTAGGAATATCCTAATAGCTTCCAGTCTTGTTACAGGAGCAAAGACATCAGTGTAGTCAATCCTTTCTTCTTGTGTGTACCCTTGAACAACTAATCTAGCTTGTTCTTGATGATAATGCCTCTATCATCCTCTTGTTCCTAAACACCCATTTGGTTCCAATGGTAGTCTTCCCATGAGGAAGAGGACAAAGGTTCCAAACTTTTTGTCTTTTGAATTGAAGCAGCTCCTCTTGCATAGCTTTAACCCAACTTCCGTCCTTTAGAGCCTCATCAACTTTCTTTGGCTCTATCTCGGATAAGAAACAAGAGTGAAGACAAACATTTGCTTCATAGGTTTGTCCTCTTGTTCTTACCCCTATGACAACATCTCCAATGATGTTTGTGGTGGGGTGGGACTTATGGATCCTTAGCTGAGGGATCACAGCAAGTTGCTGAGAAAGATCTAAATTAGAGAAAATTAGCTCTGGAATAGAAGTTTTACCCACCACATCAGCACACTTATCACAAGAGACTTGATCCAAGAAGTGTGTGATATCATTGATGTTATCATCTATGGAGTGGTTATCAGCATCAAGAAAGTATTGATCACTTTCATCACTACCATCATTGTCTTCTGCAATTGAAGCATCTTTATCTGGTTGTGGAGCCTTTGAGCTGGAATTTAAAGGCATACCAGATGTATCAGCTGAGTTTGTCATTGTGGTGCTGATAGAAACCTCATTTGCAGAAGTAGTTCCAACTAGAGCTGAAGATGTATTACTTGAAGGTCTTCTCAGCTCAAATCTTAGATCAGGATCACCTGTATTTAGATTTTTTGTAGATCCTTAAACAGTCTCACAAGATTTGTTAAAACAGTAGGTAACTAAATCAAGATCAAAGAGCCAATCCGGACCAGAACCAGCCATATAGGGTGTGTGTTCATTAAAAGTCACATTTGCTGACTCAACAATTCTAGTTTTGAGATTGTATACTCTGTAAGTCTTAGCTTGGGAAGAGTATCCAATGAAGTGTTGTTGGACCAAAAGAACCAATGACCAAGATCAGAAAACCTCTAAGTCCCACATGATATCACAACCTGCTGAAGGCTTCATCAGCAGTTCGACAAGTGCTGAAGACTTCAACAGCTGAAGATCAAGTACTGAAGACTTCAACAGCTGAAGACTAAAGTGCTGAAGCTCAACAGCTGAAGAACACAATGCTGAAGCTGAAGACTAAAGTGTTGAAGCTCAACAGCTGAAGAACACAAGTGCTGAAGCTGAAGACTAAAGTGCTGAAGTCAAACAGCTGAAGAATACAAGTGCTGAAGCTGAAGACCAAAGTACTGAAGTTCAACAACTGAAGAGTCCACAAGTTCTGAAGATCAAAAACTGATGTACAAGTCTGAAGACAAAGACTGAAGACATCAACTGATGACATCTACTGAAGTCATCAGCTGATGAAACGTTTGAAGTTCAAGTCTGAAGACCAAGTGCTGAAGGTTCAGTAGTTTGTCACAACAGCTGAAGAGTACTTCTTCAGTAGTTGTGTTTATCAGTAGTTTTATGTTTTTACTTTCAGTAGTTTTGTAAAACGACTGAAGAGCTTGTTCTTCAGTCATTGTAGTTTCAGTAGTTTCTTTTCAGTAGTTGTAGTAACTGATAACACTTAGTATTTTTAGAAGAAGATGTCAGCTGTTTTGCATCTTCAGTAGTTGTGTTTCAGTTGTTTAAATAATTCTGTTAGATGTCACTATCAAGTGACATCAGCAGACGTCACATCTCCTATATAAGGAATGTTCCACCACCACCATTCCTATATAAGGGATGATTGACCTGATGTAAGTGTGACATTTTTCCAACCACCGCGAAAGCGTGTGATTGAATGAAATATTCTTTTTGCAGAAACTTTCTCTCTCTCTATAACTAATTCTATTCTGCATTCGCTCATTGCATCTTTGGTATTCTTGCTCGAATTGTGCTAGTTGGTACTCTATATCCGCTGCTGAAATCATTCGGAATCGATCAAACTAGATGCTGAGATCTTATCAAATGGTATCAGAATAGGTTAATCTTTGATCGATCTAACAATTGATCATTGAAACTGCTCATTTGCTCTAAGTTTGATCAAACTAGCAAATTCGCACGAATCTGTTATAGAGATTGAAGTTCTGTCGCTTTTGGCTATTTTAATTGAGGTTCTTAGTGGTTTTGAGCTAAATTTTTTTGCTTATCTTGAATTTGTCTGAATTTTCGAAAATGACTACACCTTCTAATGATCCACACAATACTAGTTCCTCACCAAGCCTCCATGCTGGTTAGGAATGAGTATAACATTTGGCAACGAAGAATGCTCCATCACCTGTCTGTCAATAGTTCAGGTTGTTGGACATCCGTGGTACATGGACCACATAAGCCAATGGTGAATAATCGGGAAACAAATCAGTTGATTCCGAAGAAGAAGGAACAATACTCTGACGAGGACAAGAAGTTGTTTGAGATTGATGCTAAAGCCCATGGAATTCTGGCCATGGCACTGCCTAATGAAATCTATTCCGGGCTTATGCATCATGAAACTACTCATGACCTTTGGAATGCACTGAAAGAACAATTTGGTGGCACTGATGAGGTCTTAGCAAACAACAGGGAAATCCTCGCCCAACAGTATGAGACTTTTGCTCATAGAAAGGGTGAGACTCTACTCAGCAGTTTGAGCGGTTTTCATTTTTAATCTCTGAGTTGAAAATGGTTAAACATGAATATACCAAAAGCCAAATGAACCACAGATTCCTCAGATCACTGCCTGAGAGATGGGACACATATACAATTGTCCTACGCTCCAGTGCAAATCTGGATAGTATATCTCTCACCCAACTTCTTGGGAAACTACTTACATTCGAAAGAGAGATAGAGCAGAAAAGGAAACTGGCTTCATCTGGTAAGCTCACTGAAGACTTTGTACCAGGCAACACTGCCTTGGTTGGTCATGAGTCAGAATATGCTTCATCTGAATGCCAGTATGATGAGCATATTGATTTCTCTTCAAACACTTCTGATTCTGCATTTGTGAGTGTTGATAGTCAGTTTACTGGGTGTAATAATGACAATCTATGCTTCATCATGGATGATCTCAAGGGGATTGCTGATGATGACTTAGAAGAGATGGATATTTTGAGCCAAATGGCCTTGATAAATATCAGATCTCAGAAGTTCTACAAAAGAACTGGAAGAAAGTTCCCAGGACTCTCTAGCAAAACCAAAGTTGGTTTTGACAAGAGTAAGTTGAGGTGTCACAAATGCCACAGGCTTGGACACTTTGCTAGAGAATGTAGATCATCTGGATCTAATTCTTCTGCACCCTTTGTGACTTTCCCTGGCAATAGTCAACAACACAGAGGGCAACATCCTGTCAATTCTGGTCATCATTCTCAACCACAATCTCCTGCATATTTTGTTCCTCAGGGTCCAATGCCATATCCTTACCCTTGTTATTACATGCCACAAACCAGTCAGGTTCAAGCACCCATTGCTCAACAACCACATGCTCTTCCTGAGCCTCAACCATCTCAATCTCATCAACCTCCTCAACCTCAACAACACAGCTTCTTCACCCTGGAGTTGTTGACTGGAGCAGTTTACCAGATGACATGTCTGGTCATGAACAACTGTTCACAGGTGCTGGTCAACATGGTGGTGACAGTCCTTTTGGGAATCTGGCACTTATGGCTCTGGAGTCTGCAGATGGATCATCCTCAAATGCCTCTTCATCACAGGTATCACAGGTATCCTCTGAGGCTAAGGCCAAATTATGTTCTGAAACATGCATAGCACCATTTGCCTCTATTAGAGAAGCAAATGTAGCTTTAATTATAAGAACATAGAGCTAGAAAAGATCATTTCCAAAAGAAAAGCTGAGTTTGAGTCTATGCTTAAAGAGAAAATAATGAGATTTATAAACTTAAATGCCAATCACTGATGATAAGGCTAGGGAAGAGGTACTTTTAGAAAAGTACAAAGACCTCAAAAGAACCCTTGTAGTCACCCAAGTAGAGTGTGATCGATGGGTACAATCATGCAAAGGTTTTGAAATGCTTCTTAGTAAGCAATCTGCTTCCAATGTGAAGTTTGGCATTGGTTATAATCACACTGCTCCTCCTACAGATTTTGCTTCAAGAGCAGAAGTGAAATCTGATGGAGAAAGCAATAACCAATCCACCTCATCATGTGATTCACTTTCTGATAGAGCACCATCAGAAGTTGAAGTTAGTATTATTCCCTCGTTGAACCTATCAGCTGATCTTGATGGTTCAAATACTGACACTCACATGATTAAAGAGTTGATCAACTCAGGAGTTATTTCTGGAAGTCCTGAAAGGACTGGAGAGCAAGATTTAACGCCTGAAGTTCAAACTCCAACTACTGTCAGCACTGAAGAGAAGAAAACTGTCAGTAGAAAGGTTTGAAGACTACTAAAGAGGAAGTCAAGAAAGCAAATAGTGCTTCCAAAGTGCTGAAGAACAAGTCTTCAGTAGTTTCATTCTCTTTAGTTGATGATCAACATAAGATGAAGAAGAAACCATGTGAAATATGTGGTTTGTTCAATCATCTTACAGATGATTGTTGGTACAAAAGAGGATCCAAACTCAAACATAAAGAGGAAATTAAGAGAAAATGGTTAAAATGAAAACTGAGTTTGAAGCCACATTTGTACCAGCAACATCAAATCCTGTAACCCTTAAGTTCAAAAAGAAATCCAAAAAAGGAAGGGGTTAAATAGGTAACAGCTGAGATTGCTCAAAAGAAGAAGGTGCAACATAGGAACTTATCAAACTCCAATGCCAATGTGTCTGAAGAGCTGAAAGCTTTATCACAAAATCAGACTCAGCTGGTTATGATGGTTCAACATCTATTGGGAAGAGTTAACCAATTAGATGTTCCTATGTTGAAACCACAGAAAAGGAGGTCCAAGCCAAAGGATTCCTCTTCTTCACCATCTTCTTCCTCTCAGGCTGTTGTTTCCAACAAACCTGTTAGTTTACCATCTGTTGATGAGAACAGGCCCAAAACCAAAAAGGTTTGGGTCTCAAAATCTAACTAATTTGTTGTGTTTTGCAGGGTTCTTCAACATGCCACAGAGGCATCTGGTATGTAGACAGTGGAGGATCCATGCATATGACAGGAAACAGATCACTTCTTAATGACTACTCTCAAGGAAGGAAGGGGTTTGTGTCATTTGGCAATGATGCAAAGGGTTACATCATCGGCAAAGGCTTTATTTCCAATGGGGAAATAAAGTTTGATGATGTTAACCATGTGGAAAATCTCAAGTACAACCTCTTGAGTGTCAGTCAAATGTGTGACAAAGGCCATGTTGCTCTTTTCACCAGTCAGAACTGTCGGATTCTGTCATCCAAAGTTCTAAGTTTGATTGATAAGGTGTTGGATGAATACTCTCCTGAAGGCCAACAGGACAGGAAGAGTGTATGCCTTAGATCTTTCAAGAAAATAGATCTCAAAGGCCATCCTTGCCTATTTTCCAAGGCTTCCCCTCAAGAATCTACTCTATGGCATAGAAGGCTGGGTCATGTTAATCTCAAAAACATAAATCAGCTGATAAACCATGGTTTAGTAAGGGGACTGCCTATGAAGGAGTTCAAATGTGAAGATAACTGCACTGCTTGTTTAAAAGGAAAACAGCACAAAGCTTCATTTCCCTCCATAGAAGAACCTTAAGTCCACTGCCTGCTTACAGCTTCTTCACATGGATCTCTTTGGTCCTGTGAGAGTGATGAGTATGGCTAAGAAGAAATACTATCTGGTAATTGTGGATGATTACTCCAGATTTGTATGGACTTTCTTCTTGCATTCAAAGGATGAGGCAGCTCAGAAGATTATCAACTTTGTGTTGTATGTTGAGAAGCAGTATTCCCTCTCAGTCAAGTGTATTAGAAGTGATAATGGAACAGAATTCAGAAACAATACACTTGATGAGTTCTACCTCTCAAAGGGAATCAAGAGGCAGTTTAGCATTCCAAGAACTCCTGAACAAAATGGAGTAGTGGAGAGAAAGAACAGGACCCTTATTGAAGCTGCAAGGTCCATGTTGGCTGATTCTGGACTGCCAATGACTTTTTGGGCTGAACCTGTCAATACAACTTGCTATGTATAGAATAGAGTTCTAGTAAATCAGAGGTTGATGAAAACTCCATATGAAGTTCTTCATCATTTGGCCCTCTAATTTCATTCTTCAGAGCTTTTGGGTGTCCTTGTTTCATTCTCAACACATGGGATCAACTCCAAAAATTTGATCCTAAGGTGGATGCAGGGTACTTTGTTGGTTATTCATCAACTTTCAAAGCATACAGAGTCTTCAACTGTAGAACAAAGATGGTTGAAGAGACTCTACATGTTAAGTTTAATGAATCTCCAAAGGACAAGATTCCACAAAGCCCTGTGGAGCTATTTGATTTGGACATACTGCAATATGTTCCTTATCAAACTCCTGCGTTGCTCCTGTCAACAGTTCACCACCTGGTGGTACTGCTGGTGCTGCTGATGATGATGATAGCAGTACTCACCTCTTCAGGTTTAGTGACCACTGCCTGTGTCCTCTAAACCTGATGCTCCTGTAGCTTCAGTAGCTTCATCCACAACAAGTGCTGATGAGATTTCTGCATCTTCAACTTCATTTGAGTTGCCACCATCTACATGGTTTCAAGAGTCTACATCAACATCTGTTGCTGCTGAAGGTTCTACAAACCCTTGCACTGATCTCATTGTTTATCAAGAACTGAAGAATCACCCAATGTCTCAAATCATTGGTGATATCAATGCTGGAGTTTCAACCAGAAGTCAATTGTCCAATTTCTGCTTCTATGCTCTCTTCATCAGTCAGCTAGAGCCAAAGAATTATCATGTTGCACTTAGAGACAATGGCTGGGTTGAAGCAATGCAGCTTGAGATTCTTCAGTTCAAAAAGCAGCAAGTGTGGGAGCTTGTTCCTCTTCCCCCAGGTAAGTGTGCAATAGGCACTAAATGGTGTTTAGGAATAAAACAGATGAAAATGGGCTTATTGTTAAGAACAAGGCCAGACTGGTTGTTCAGGGGTTTGCACAAGAAGAAGGTATTGATTATGATGAAACCTTTGCCCCTGTAGCCAGACTGGAGGCAATTAGATTGTTCTTAGCCTATGCTGCACTCCACAATCTTAAAGTTTTTCAAATGCATGTTAAAAGTGCATTTTTATATGGTAAAATAAAAGAAGAAGTTTATGTGTGTCAACCACCAGGTTTTGAGGATAATAAACACCCAGAATGGGTATACAAGCTTGATAAGGCTCTTTATGGGTTGAAACAAGCTCCTAGAGCCTGGTATGAGACATTATCTAACTTTCTTCTATAAAATAATTTCACTAGAGGCTCCATAGATAAAACTTTATTTATTAAGAAGGTGGATCAGCATAAGCTACTTGTTCAAATTTATGTTATGATATTATATTTGCATCCTCTGATCCCCAGTTGTGTGATGATTTTACAAAATTAATGCAAAGGAAGTTTGAAATGAGTGCAATGGGAGAATTACAGTTCTTTCTAGGCTTGCAAATCAAACAAAAAGCTAATGGAATTTTCATTCATCAGTCTAAATATACAAAAGATCTTTTAAATAAGTTTGATTTACAAAACTGTAAGCCCTGTTCTACTCCCATGTGCAACACCACACAATTGGATATTGATCAGAAAGGTAAAGCTGTTGATGAAACGCTTTACAGATGTATGATTGGGTCCTTGATGTATTTAACAGCTTCTAGACCAGATATTATGTTTGCTACATGTGTTTGTGCTAGATTTCAGGCTGCACCTAAAGAGTCTCATCTGATTGCAGTCAAGAGGATCTTTAGATATTTGCAAGGTACACAATCTCTAGGTTTATGGTATTCCACTGGGCACTCTTGCAAATTAGTTGCTTTCTGATAGTGACTATGCAGGGTGTAAGTTAACCAGGAAATCAACTTCTGTGGATGTCAATTCCTAGGCAACTGTTTGATTTCTTGGCAGAGTAAGAAACAAACATCTGTTGCTACATCCACTGCTGAAGCCGAGTACATTGCTGCTGCAAGTTGTACATCCCAAGTACTCTGGCTTCAGAATCAACTTTTGGATTATGGCATTACAGAGACTAAGACTCGTTATTAATGGATAGTGCTTCAGCCCTTTGCATTGTCAAAAATCCATCCAGCACTCTAGGACCAAACATATAGAAATTAGACATCATTTTATAAGAGATTGTTTTGAAAAGGGTCTAATTAATCCTATGTTTGTGCCTAGTGCTGATGAGCTTGCAGACATTTTACTAAGCCTTTGGATAGTTCAACTTTCCACAACCTGGTGTTAAGGCTTGGTATGTTGCAGCTAGAATAAGTGACAACTACTGATGATCTCAGTAATAAGTACTGATGATCATTGGTAACCATGTCACATATAAGTACTGATGAGTTCTTTTACCTTAGTAGTTTTTATAACTACTGAAGGCTAAATGCCTCACAAGTACTGAAGTACTTTATCTGTTCTAAACTACTGATGTAGTTACAACTACTGATGTAGTTACAACTACTGAAATCAGTGAAAACATATAAGTACTACGTCCTATGAAACACCTGAAACGCAGATGAAAAGTCTGATGAGTAAGTGTTGAGGACAGTATGAAACAGCTGAAAAGCTAAGAATTGACGAAAATAGCTTATGAGTAATTCTCTTCAGTTGTTTCTACAACTGCTGTTTCTAAACAACTGAAGCAAGACCACAGTCTTCAGTAGTTTCACAACTACTGATAACTAATACCAAGTCTTCAGTTGTTTACACAACTGATGGCAAAACCACAGTCTTCGTGTTTCAGTAGTCTATGACAAACACTACAGATGTCCCAGTCCTCAGTTGTTTACATCATATGAAGTCAAAACCACAACCTTCAGTAGTTTCATAAATACTGATGGTTAACACCAAGACTTCAGCTGTTTCAACGTCTGATGGTCAAAACCAAGTCTTCAGTAGTTTTTATAACACCTGATGACAACACCAACACTGTCAGTCGTTTTAAACCTCTGAAGGTTAATACCACGTCATCAGTAGTTTCAAACAGCTGATGACCACACACCAAACCTTCAGTAGTTTTCTTTCAGCCTTTTCCTATCCCCACCCTATAAATATTGTCTTCTTCTCAAACGTTCCATTAGCCGTTCTTCTGACCTTCATACTTTCAAAAATGGCAACCATGAGTCTAAAACCCAGACATAATTGCGTCGCCTACCTCACGAAATCGGCCTCTGGACAAAGTTTGATCACGCCATAGACCTAATGGCTGATTCTCAGTATAGTACTGCTCTGCTCTTAACCCGACCATCTCTACCCAGAGTCACTAAGCCAGTTTTGGTCCAATGCCTACGTTCACACTGATGTGCCTTCCGGCCAAATTCTGTCGTTCATTGGTCAACCAAAAACAAGTAGAGGTTACACCTGATAGCATTCGTCAAGTGCTAAATTTACAAGATGCTACTGCTGTTGATGTGAGTACCCGAAGGGCACAACTGAAATGTCCTTCATCAACAATGGGTACGACGGAAATCTTCAAGCTGCTACATACTGAAGAAGAACTTCCCTGATGCTGAACGACTGATATTTCATATGGTGAATATTTGCTTAGCCTCAAAGACATCCTCATGGGATCAAATGTCTTCTCGGTGGCAACAGGTATTATATTCAATTCTAGAACACCAACCTTTAAATTTTTACAAAAATTTTGTTTCTAGAAATCAAAGATCTGGCACAGAAACCTGTGGGAAACATATGGCTATTATATCCCAGGTTTCTGATGGCCATAATTTTAAATGAATTACAAACTGATGGCCTTGTTGGGCTTGGAGTCCCTGCACCAGTTGTTCTAGCTGAGTATATACTCCAGGCATAACTCCGACCAATCTCTCAAAGAAGCTGCCCGTTTGCTCAAACCCAAGCAAAGGGAACCCACAGCTTCAACTGCCAGATCCAAAGTCCCCACCAAGCCAAAATCCAAACCCAAACAAGCTAATCAGGGAGATGAGTCCCCTGATGATGCTCCTGTACCACCCAAACAGGATAAACACTACTGGTTCAAACCCTCCAGTAGTGTTAAAGACTCAACCAGCAACAGCCGCATAGGTATCCTCTCAAAAGGATCCTGTTGCAACCACTTCAGGGGAAACCACATTACTGAGACCTCTCTCACTTGAGGAGGTTATCATTGAAGAGCATCCTCTCCCCGGATGCAATCAGCTTCTATCCCCTCTCCCCATGCAAATGCCCCCCAAAGTCCAACCATTATAATTGCTAATGTGCTGACTCAGCTACATGCCTCTCCTCCTCCCCTACAACCACCAACAAAGGGGAGAACAACAGCAATTGAGGAAGAGGATACACATGCTTCTGACAACCCACACACCGGGGTTTAATGTTCTATCTCCTGGTGTGGATATGGAGATCAGAACATTTGGTGAGGCTGCCACCTCTTCTGAATCAGCATATGATCAGACTGAGGTTGGTAACATAACTAAGACCTCACCCGAGGCAACAGCTGATGAAGGACAAAGTCCTGAGGCTGGAAGTCCCCAGTTCCAAGACAAAGGGGCACATGCTACATCTGGTCTACACCCAGTGCATGTACATCCTGCTACAAGCAGGAGGTCAGGTGATTCAGCATCTGCTGATGATGACCTGGGCTTCTTTTATGATGTTCTTGCCCAGAACATAATCCTAGAGGAGGAAGTCAGTAGGCTGCAAAAACTACTTGACCAACTCTCTCAGGGAGAAGGACCATCTGCCACCACATCAACCCAACAGATGGCACCTTCCTCTGAAGGTCACTTAAACACACAGCCACTCAAAGAATCTCAACCACCTGCCTCTGTTTCTGGCACCATTTCTCAGGACCAAAACCCCCTGAGCAAATGGGTGCTATCCCTCAAAATCCCCTATCTCTCATTACACCGCAGATAACTGAACTTGTCATTAAAACTGTTGATGAGAGACTTTTCTGTCTTACAACCTATGGTGGAGGATGTACTGAGCCAAAAGCTTTCTGCTGATCAAACCCTTAAAACCAATGCACCCCAAAAGGGGAGATTCCAGCAGTGAAAGCTAAAAGAAAGAGGATGGAGAAGGAGAAAGAGAAGAGAAGGACAAAGAAGTGGAAATAGAGAAGGAATGTGTGTATGAGATCGAGAAAGAGAAGGAGAATGAGAATGAGAAAGGAGCTAAAAAGAGAAAGTACATGAAAGTCAAAAGGACTTTCATGTCACATATAAGAAAAAGAAAAGTGCTGAAAAAGAGAAAAACTTGAATGAAACGGTTAAAGAGGCTGATGCTAAACACAGCAGATCAATGAACAATATCATTGATCAGCTGTTTAGGCAAGGTTTCAATACTGAAAAGCTGGACTCTGAAATAAGAAGATTAGAGATCGAAGAGATTCAACAAAGATGGGCCAGCTACAGCACAATGGATAGAGAAAGACTTGAGATCATGATCAGATTTATCAGCAAATACCTTGGGAGATCATTGATCGAAATAAAATCATGGACCAGGGACAGCATCTTGGCCATAACCTCCAAGATCTGTTTGTCTAAGGCATATACTAAGGGATTAGTAATAGAAGCTTTGAATGAAGCAGGAGCAGGGAGCAGGACTGAGCTAGCCAAACACTCAAAAGCCACACTCACCTCCAAAATGCTAACTCAGCCTGTCAACATTCCCTCTCCAAAACAACCACAACCACAACCCACAAAACCAACTCCCTTACCCTCAAAACCAACAGCCGATGATGCACCTAAGCAGAGAAGAGAAAGGTGTTGAGGCTGGAAGAAGAGAAGATGATGATGATGAAGACAGGCTGCCGATCTCAGCTGTTCTGCAGTTGCCTAAGGCCAAAGATCTCTCTCTTGCAATAACTCCTGAGCAACAAAGAGATGCAATCAAAGTGAAATTGGAAGAAGAAGAACAACACGGATTGCACGATGAAGAGTTATTGAGGAGAGTAGATAAAGCATATGCAGCCACTTCCTCCATCATTATATGAAAAAACAAGCTCAGAGGATTTATACTCTTAGACATACTTTTCAGTATGTGAAAGAAGAGTAAGAATTTGGCCTGATCCCAGGGTGGCTCACAGAATACAAAAGAAAAATATTCCTCAGAGATACAATGGGCAAGTGAAAAAGATTGTAGATGAAGTGATCTCCTTAGCCCTTGTATTCTCACCCTGGGAAATCCTGGAAGATTTCAAAAAGGCCTACACCTCAAACATGCCCCCACAAAAGATGCTGGAGAACAGAATGATCAAAAAGGGGCTGGTGTATAAGAGGCTGAATGAGATCAGAAAGGATGAGTTACCACTGCTGTTAGAAGGTCATCATCCTGATGAATTTGCTTACAGACAGATTATAATAGTGGTACTCAAAAATGGAAAACAAGTCAAATTCCTGTCTGAGTACTATGGGCCTGAAGGATTCTTCGATGGTGAGGCAGAGGAGCTCACCATGGAGGAACAAATTGTATTTTTGGAGGCCTACACCAGGGAATCCTACAAGCTCATAGTTGGGAAGTGAGTCTCATGAATGGGGAACAACTCAGTGTCCAATTCCCCAATACAGAGCTCCCATCCATACATTGCCAACCAAATCATCAGAGACTCATTCCCAGGCCAGTGCTTATATGGGTCATCTTCTCAGCTGATCAGAAGGAAAAAGACCAACCATTCTGCCAACAATAAGTGGGAAAATAATCAATTAGAGGTTTTGGCTGCATTGGTTCAGGGGGAGTTTGTTGGACCAAAAAACCAATGAGCCAAGATCAGAAAACCTCTAAGTCCCACATGATATCACAACAATGCTGAAGGCTTCATCAGCAGTTCGACAAGTGCTGAAGACTTCAACAGCTGAAGATCAAGTACTGAAGACTTCAACAGCTGAAGACTAAGTGCTGAAGCTCAACAGCTGAAGAACACAAGTGCTGAAGCTAAAGACTAAAGTGCTGAAGCTCAACAGCTAAAGACACAAGTGCTGAAGCTGAAGACTAAAGTGCTGAAGTCAAACAGCTGAAGAATACAAGTGCTGAAGCTGAAGACCAAAGTACTGAAGTTCAACAAATGAAGAGTCCACAAGTGCTGAAGATCAACAACTGATGTACAAAGTCTGAAGACAAAGACTGAAGACATCAGCTGATGACATCTACTGAAGTCATCAGCTGATGAAACGTTTGAAGTTCAAGTCTGAAGACCAAGTGCTGAAGGTTCAGTAGTTTGTCACAACAGCTGAAGAGTACTTCTTCAGTAGTTGTGTTTATCAGTAGTTTTATGTTTTTACTTTCAGTAGTTTTGTAAAACGACTGAAGAGCTTGTTCTTCAGTCGTTGTAGTTTCAGTAGTTTCTTTTCAGTAGTTGTAGTAACTGATAACACTTAGTATTTTTAGAAGAAGATGTCAGCTGTTTTGACATCTTCAGTAGTTGTGTTTCAGTTGTTTAAAAAATTCTGTTAGATGTCACTATCAAGTGACATCAGCAGACGTCACATCTCCTATATAGGAATGTTCCACCCTGACATTCCTATATAAGGGATGATTGACCTGATTGTAAGTGTGACATTTTGCCACCACGAAAGCGTGTGATTGAATGAAATATTCTTTTTGCAGAAACTTTCTCTCTCTATAACTAATTATGTTCATTGCAATATCTTTGGTATTCTTGCTCGAATTGTGCTAGCTGGTACTCTATTCCGCTGCTGAAATCATTCGAATCGATCAAACTAGATGTTGAGATCTTATCAAGTGTCCATCATTTGATTTCTCAACAAATTTGGTAATTTGATCCTTGGTATTCAAGATGGTGCAAGGACATCCAAATGACCTGAGAAAACAATGAAAGGTTTCCTCTTGTGCCAAAGTTCATAAGGAGTCTTGCCATGAGTCATAACAACTAAAACTCTGTTCTGCACATAGCAGGTAGTGTTGACTACCACTGCCCAGAAGGTGATGGACAGCTTAGAGTCAGACATCATGGTTCTTGCAGCTTCAATCAGTGTCATGTTTCTCCTCTTAGCAACACCATTTTGTTGAGGAGTCCTTGAAGCACTGTATTGTCTTGAAATACCATTTTCATCATAGAATGCATCAAGGATTTGGTTCTTGAATTCGGTTCCCTGATCACATCTTATGATTTTGACCTTGTGATCAGATTGATTCTCAAATCTTCAAGATGAAACTTTTCAGAATCTCAGGAGTCTCATCCTTAGTTCTAAGTAAGAAGACCCAAGTGAATCTTGTAAAGTCATCTGTGATCACTAAACAGTAAGAGGTCCTTCCTAGACTCATTACACTGGTGGGGCCAAAGAGATCCATGTAACAAGTGTAGGGGTGTAGTGATGGAGTTCTTTTTCTTAGGCTAGTGAGATACCTTATGTTGCTTCCCTTTCAGGCATGCAACATAGTGGTCATCACTTGTAAACTCTTTCTTTAGCATTCTAGTTACCAAATCATTCTAATAAGTTTATTCATGTTTTTAAAGTTTACATGGCACATTCTTTTATGCCATAGGAAAGACTCATCACTATTGGCTTTAGACAGAAAGCATGAAACTTCTCCAGAGGGAGATGTTTCTTGCAAATCCATCTTGTACATGTTCCATTTCCTAGGGGCTCTAAGCAGAATATGCTCATGAGGAATGACCACCCCGGGCTTGAGAACAATGCACTCATGCTCAGTAAAGAGCATGTTATGACTCTGATCACAAAATTAGGATACACTCAAAAGACCTAAGCTCTTTGACAAAGTTTACCTTTTCAATGCTAAGCTTACCATTTGTGACCTTGCCCCTTCCTGAAATGTAACCACCTTCATCTCCTCCAAAGGCAACTGGCCCTCCATCAATCCTTTCAAAGTTCTGGAGTAGTGACCTATTGTCTGTTTGTGCCTGGAACAACCACTGTCTATGATCCAGACATTTTTGTTTGTCTTCAGCTGTCCCTACACAAGGAAATGATTAGTTACATTTGGAAACCCAAGCCTTACTTGTCTTGGGCTCATTAAGAGAAACAGAAGGTAATGCAACAGTAATAGATCCTATGGTTATGCTAAGAGGATCTTGAGTTGTTGTTGATGGAGAATTCTCAGTCACTTGGTCTTTCTTAGACATCCACACCACCGTGGAGTCTTGGACTTGACCTTCAATACTTCGGAAGCTTTTGATACCTCGGTAGTTTTGATAACTGAGCCTTCGGAAGATCCTGTAGACACTGCAACAGACTTCAGTGCTTTGGAAGTATTCCTTGCTTCTGAGACCAACTTTTCTTTCAAAGGCAATTTTCCATTTGCCTTCTTCTTAGATTTGGATTTTCCAAAGGAAACAAATTTTCCTTCCGAAGCTTGAATCTTCTTGGAACTCTTGGAAGTCTTTGTCTTGGTCATGTGAAGAGTACCTTTAGGATTGTATAGACAATCTTTAGCAAGATGAGCAATACTTTCACACATGACACACTCAATTATCTTCTTCCCAAGTTCTTTCTGCTGGGAACCAGACTGACTTTGGTCACATCCCTTCTCCACCTTCATCTTTGCAGATGCTGAGACAATCCTTTTAGGCTGGGAACTGTTCTTGGAGTTTGATGGTCCAGGCTGTGCAGTAGTGGTACACAGCATATCAGTCTTCTTCTTGGTACTGAGATAATTTGAACAAGAACCAGAACTCTTAGCAGAAGAGTTAGGTTGATGTATTCAGTCTTTACTACTTCAAATCCTGCAGAGATAAACAATTGTTCCTGCTTGGAGTCAAAAGTAGCCTTGATCTCTTAAGTCTTACTTGCTTTTCTCTTGCTCTTTCTGATCAAGTTCTTCCTTATTGACTTCGTCATCACAGTCTTTCTCTTCTCCTCAGAAGGATAGTGGCCCTTCTTAGAATCCTAATCTTCACTTTTTCATAGGAATTTTTCACTATCACTTCTTCATCCTCTTCACTCAAAGGATCTATGAGAGGAAGCTCATCTTCACAAGTTCCACACCTAGGTGATCTTACAGAAAAGATTGTGTGTGGAGGAGCTATCTCATTTGATCCTAGTCCCTACTTGTTTTGATAGCACACTTTGTTGTGCAGGGATAAGGATGTCATGTTCTTGAAGGTCTCTTCTTCAAGAACACACTTGTTTGCCTTGACTTTATTGATCACAAGCTCAGCCTGGCACTCAATCAGCTTGGTTATGAGATCCTTGATCTGAGTCCTAAAATCTATATGCTCATGTTTTAGAACTGAAATGGTTTTCTCTAAGTCCTCAATCTTTAGTTTATAATCATTTTCAGACTTTCTAAAATCAGCTTTTAAAATGTTTAAGGACTCAAGATTAGATCTCATTTCCAAGTTATAGGACATGTATCTATTAACTTTAGCAATGCATTCAGGGGTACAGAGATGTTCCAATACCTTGGCTTCATCATGATCTGCCATTAGTGCTTGGTTTGGAGAAGCATCTTCCACCTGAAAGCTCCAGTCAAAGCCTCCTTCTTTAACGGAAACAGTAGCCTGCTGCTTTGGCTTCTCATTCTGGGGGGCTTTGTTAGTGTAGTTGGGTCTAGACTGTGTATGGCCACCATTTGTTCTAGGTGCCTTACACTCCCTGGCAAAATGGCCCATGATGTTATAGTTGTAACACTTGACTTTGCCTTTGTCCAGGCCAAACTTTCCACTAGTTGCATTGCTTGGAAACTTCCTTCCAGTCCGCTTGCAGAACTTATTGGCTCTGTGAGTGAGAAGAGCCATTTGCTGGACTATCTCCATGTACTCCAGATCATCTGGATGGATACAGTCCAGGTCTTCAAGGGTGAACAAGAAGCTGCCGCAACTTTCATCAGAAGACACAAATGCTTGAGAAGAACTTGTCTCTTGGAATGGGCTTCCTTGGGTGTAGTTCTCTCTAGGTGTCTCTGGGAAGGTGTTGAAAGGACCCTTTGTGAGTTGTCAAGGTAGCATATGAGATGATGTTAGGTATCAGTTTCAACCACATACAGGGCTGAACCCATTTGATTGTTAGAGTTGCCAGATGAACCTTGCATGTTCATCTCCATCTGGTAGCCACTGAGAATCCCATATAACTCTGTCAGAGTAAGATTTTTTAGATTCTTAGTCCTCTTGATCACCACACAGTAGTGTGTCCACTACCTAGGAAGTGAGGACATGAACTTCCTTACAATGTCCCTGTTCTCAAGAGGAGCTCCTCCATCCATAAGGGTATCCACAATCTCAACATACCTGAAGTATTGCTGAGTCATGGTTTCACCTATTTTAAAGGTGAAGTTTTCAAACTGCTACTTCTGGAGATCCTTCTTGTTCTCCTTGGCTTCAGAGGAACCCTCATACATCAGTTTCAGTGCATCCCACAGCTGCTTGGTTGTTTTGCACTTCTTGAAACCTATCTGTATACAAAGTTTGGAAGAGCAGTCTGAAGGGCTGTCGTGGCTTTTCTATCAATCTCTACTCTCTTCCTCTCTTCATTAGAGTAGTTTGCCATAGCCTTGGGGATCATACCAGCACCAGTAGCAGAGGGGGTTCTAGGTATATAAGGTCCATTCTCAACAGACTCCCACATTCTTAAGTCTAGAGACCTGATGAAACCTTCCATTCTCAGGCACCGGGTATCAAAGTCATCAAGAGTGATCAGTGGGGACTTTTTCATGGTTTTAGTTCCTATATCTATCTTGGAAATGGCTCCCATTTGGAAAGTTTAGTATTTGTGTGTGTGAGGGATCTTAAGATGGTGAGATCTTATATCAAGAGCCTGGATAACTTTGATACCAAATGCAAGACCGTGAAGGGGGTTCACTTACAACACAACAACACAAAGAGGAGATTAACCAAACTCAAATCAAATAGTGAACTGGATCAACCATAATAAGACACTATGAACAAAAGTAATGTAAGAGACAGAACACAAGAGCATAAGTATATGGTTTTCAAGATTGTAGTAAATTGCTTTCTCTATGCTCTATTACAAGTGTTACAAAGCATATCCATAAAGTTACAAGAACATGAGATACTTATACTACATCCTATAGCCGGCCATACTATGAAAGCCAGCTGGATACAATTGACTAGACTCAAAACAAAATCAATTATAGAGTCAAAAAGGCAGATTGCCTTTTTGACTTTGTGACTATGACATGCCATAGCTCACATCCTTATCTATTACAAAAAGATAAAGTACATGAAGTAGAAAGTTACAGACTCAAGACCTCAATGTGCAGTTACCAAAAGCATGGACCTTTTCACCAACTCATGTAAGTTGGTGACTTTACAAAGATACAACGGAAAGGTGTCCAGCTTTATGGAATAGTACATTAGATAAAGCATGTTACTAAAAGTCTTCGGAAGAAATCAGTCTTCATGAGTTGAGGCTTCGGAAGACTTTGTCTCTGTTCAAGCTCACTTGGGTAAATCTATATTGAACAAGATTAGTGGGAAGTATGAAGGTGAAGATATGCCTATGTTCGCATATATGGTTGATCCTAATGCCAATATTCAATAAGAGTTGGTGTATGAAGATCAACAAGACAGTTCTTCTGCTGCTATTGAACAAGCTTCTCACTCTCCTCCTCAATCACCCATACACCACCATCATCAATCTCCACAAGCCCAATCATCTGTCAGTGAAAACACACAACCCATCTCTCCCATGCACCCACAATCACCAATTCATCAACAACCTCTATCACCACAAATTCAATCACCTACAAATGATCATGCTTTGGCTATTTTTCCTACTCATCCCCAAGCCTCATTCCATTCTAATGTGATTAAATTAGTATCACAAGCAAGTACAGTTCCATTATCTATCACCCAATCTCAAACCCCTGTTAACTCTAGTGAAACTGAAACATTTTCACCCACCACTGATCTTCAACTCCAACACAACCTCATCAAGAACCAGTATTTCTAGCAGTTGAATCAAGCACAAGCTCTACAAGTGCAGCTCCTACTAAAGAAATAAATCTTGAGGAAGAAGATAATGCTGAGCAGGTTAAGAATGAAGAAGTAGTATGTTTGGAAGAGATTATTAAACCACCAAGCAGAAGAAGGTGAAGGTGAAGCAAACTATGTTGATGTCATTGGCTATCATGAAAATGATCTGAGTGATGAGGACATTTATGTGAGTAAGATTTATCTGGTGGTTGAGTACAACAAATTGGCAATCAAGTCTAATAAGAGATTGGAAAGAATAAGGGAACTAAAAGGATGATAAAGGAGAAGGTGTTAACAAAACAAAATCTTCATTAAAGAGGTTGAGGGAAAATGAAAAAGAAAACAATGAAGTGATACCTGCTCTCCATGAGTTGGTTAGAGAACTTAAAGAATCTGTGAAACTTGAGAAGGATGAAAAGGAGAAGTTGCAAGTAAATTTGGAGAAAGCAAACAATTCTTTGAGCAATCACTTAAAGATTCTGAAAAGAAAAGATCAAGAAATTGATGAGTCAAGATGAGACTTTGTGCTCTTGAATCAAGTGCTCCAACAACAAAAACAACAAGAGAATCTACTAAAGCCTCAAAGTCATCCCAAGAAAACAAAGATTTCCTTCCAAAGCACACTCCTTCAGTGGATGTATCCACTTTAAAGCTTATAACATATGCTAAAGTAGAGAGTGATGATGAATGGGAAGAGTTGACCAAGATGGAATCTCCAATAGAACAAAAGAAATCAAAAGATGATGTTTTTCTTACTACCAAAGATATCTTAGAAGAGAGGCCATAATCTGCTATATTCATGACTCTGATTAACCATGGATTTCTATATCACATGGTTGAAAGAATGAGTATGAATGCGATGAAGGATGTACTTAAAGATTTTGAGCTTGCAAGATTCATGATCCCCAACTGCAACTATGAAACGTTCATGACGTTTTTGTCTATTTAGAAAACAAAGAAAGAGCTTGGTCACTGTGAGACAGCTAAACTCATCAATACAATATGACTTGTTGGTTGCAAGGTCATAATTACAAGATGCATGAGTTGAAAGGGAGATCTATGAGTGAGCTGAGAAGAATGATGGAACATGTTATGAACGTGGAATTGGAAACTGGAGTGAAATTCAGGATTGAAGCTCCAAATCCTACCTTGATAAGAAAGTTACTTATTCTAAGAGATTTACTGTTACCCTAGCAGTAAATCCCCGAGCCTATAAATACAACGTATAGGCTCTCATTTTGACAACTACTGAATACCTAACAATACATCGATCAATACAACCAATCAATCACAAAACCCTAGCAACCGCCACATCAATTACACCAAAATCATCAATAGAATCATAGCAAACATCATCATCATCCACAATTACTATTTGATCATTTGTAATCATTAATCAGTATTTTTAATGAAATACTTTTAAATCAAATTGTGTTTATTCGTTTATTGCAATTTTTTCTGTTCTTCATTATTACTTTCAATTATGTTTGTTATTTCATATTCAATCAATTGAACAACGTTTAGTGATAATTTTGCGATCATTATTTGAAATCAGTTTAACACTGATAATTCCTGATTGTGATCCTTGGATTCACAAACTGGGTATGGAAGAAGCAACCATCATCAATAGTGGAGATTGCTGAATTTCAAGCCTTGCAAGAGCACCTATGTTCTGTTAATATTAATGATGAAGGGGATCGATGGAAATGGTAGAATGACAAAGGTTACCAATTTTCTATAGATTAATCAAAGAGGAAATAAAGACAGCAACACATATATCAACCTAGATTAAATCTCCAATGGAACAGTTAGGTTCCACCAAAAGCTAATGTCTTCACATAACGAGCAATAGACGAAAAGAATTTCCAAAGATAAAGGAGTTACAAAAGAAAGAAGTAACCAATCCTAATCAAATGTGAAGAAATTGCGATATAGCGGTAGAGGATGGTGATCATCTCCTTGCGAGATGTCTTTATGTGAGAATGGTGTGGTGGCATGTTGGAGTTTGGTGTAAAATTAAATTTCCAACTTCATTTGACTCATTACAAGATGTAGTAATTAGTTTTCAAGAGGTAAAGGGCGAAAAAAAAACAGCAATAGTTGGTATCAGTGATATGTATGGCTGCTATATGTTGTTTATGCCTACAAAGGAACAACAAGGTATTAAATGGGAGAATGAAGTCGGTTACAAAACTGGTAGAAGATATCAAAGAACTATCGTTCATGTGGGTAGCCAATATATCCAATCTAAAAAACCCGAGGTGGGAGTCATGGGTTTGTTTTGATATTTTAAGTTAACGATGCAATCTTATTTTCATTATAATGAGTTCTTGTAGTTTCTTGCTGTGAGTCTCATTTAAATGTTTCTCTAAACGATTAAAAAACATATTTTTCTATTCTTCTATAAAACGTGTGATAGAGTAAATAAAAATATAATGTGCTTCTAGTGGGTTAATGGTTTTACTAAAGTGTGCCTTTAGGTGGTTGTTTATTTTGAAATGGTGAGCGAGCCGGGTCATTAGCGTTGTCTGTGTCCGCGGGCGTGAATGACCTTTAGTCATTAAGTCTACCTGAGTAACCGGACTTAAAAATTATTCGTTGACCGCTTAAAAAAATAAAAATAAAAAAGATAATAGGTTGGCAACACACACTCGACGTTATGAAAAAAAGTAGATCCCATCTCGAAACCACACTCTCACTGACCACCCTTCAAATCCTCCGGCTATCAACATTCATCCTTTTCACTAAACCCTAACAACTTCCTCCTCATCCCTGTTATCATTACTCTCAACTTATCAGATCTACCAATGCTGCATTTCTGATCTCTCAATCTTCGTCGTATGTTCTTTCTCACAGTATAAATTAATTGAGTTACGTAATCTGCAAGTAGATTTTGAGGAAATTTTTATTATTTCTTGAGGTTTCTGATACTGTCGGAGTTGTTGATCTGTCTGTTGCTGCTCCAGATCTGTGTTAATTTGAGTTTTTAGATTTGTTAGATCTGTGTGTGTGAATTTATTAGTATGTGCTCATTTGTTAACTTGTGGATTGGTTTTTGAATGTAAATGCACATTGAGCAGAGGAAGTGTAGTTGAAATTGCATTTGCAGTTAACGTCATTATAAAATGTAAGAAGATAATTCTTGTGGAACAGAGGAATGCACACGTATTGATTGATCTGATTGAACAGTATGTTTAAGTTAATGTGGATAGTTCTAATATTTACTTACTAAAATACTTAATTCTGAGGTGATTTAGTGTAAGTGCTTGTGGTGTACTGTTTGTTTCACTTCTGCTTGCAACTGTTGCTGTGAGTTTTTATTTGATGATGTAGTTGATTATTTCAGGATAAAATCATAAAGTGGTAACCAAATTTCAATATCGTTCCACTAAAACCACTAAAGTTTCAATATTGTTTTGTTGTTTTGAATTTAAATGGAAAAGTTATGAAACTTTCGTTCTGCTTAGCTACTTCCCTTTGTTATATTACTCGTTACTACACATTAAAGTTGAAAAGAATAATCACTAAATAGTAATCAAGTTTCATAACTTCCCATTGAGGTCACTTGTTCTTGACCATTTAAGAAAAACTTCACAACAATAGAACAATTCTGAAACATGTAGATTTTGTACTTAAAAAACATTTCGAGTGCACTTTAGTGGAACTCCATAGGAAGAAACCTGGTTATTATTTGATGACATATTCCCTTATTTTTTTAAGAGGATGTTCGAGTGTGTTTACTTAAGTCTGTTAGATACTTACATGTGATTACTTACAACTTGTTTGTCAATTTTATTTTGGTTCTATAGGTAAAGACTGAACAGAACTAAAATCATAAGAAAAGTTAATGTAGTAACAGTTAAAGTCAAATAGGAGAACTGATCATCAGTTTGTTCCTTGTAGGTTTTGAGATAATCTTAATTCACGTGTGGCTAAGCTTGAGCTGCATTTCAGAGATCGGATTGTGTTCCTTAAGACCAATGGCTCCGTCATTGATCTCGAGAGGAACTTACTGGCTTCTTTTCACTTATGCGATTTTTGTCTCGCGTTTTTGCAATGGGTTTTATTTACCGGGAAGCTACATGCATACGTATTCAACACGAGATGAAATATTTGCTAAAGTTAATTCTTTAACATCTATTGAGACCGAGCTTCCCTTTAGTTATTACAGTCTACCATACTGCACACCTGCTGGAGGAATAAAGAAAAGTGCAGAGAATCTTGGAGAACTTCTTATGGGTGACCAAATTGATAACTCTCCTTATCGTTTCCGAATGAATGTCAACGAGTCTGTTTTCCTCTGCACAACCCGCCCGTTAAGTGAACATGAGGTTAAGCTTTTAAAACAGAGAACTCATGACTTGTATCAAGTTAATATGATTTTAGACAATTTGCCTGCTATGAGATTTGCCTACCAGAATGAACATAAGGTTCAGTGGACTGGATTCCCTGTTGGATACTCACCTCCTAACACTGATGATGTTTACATAATCAATCATTTGAAGTTTAAAGTCTTCATACACGAATATGAAGGCACAGGTGTGCAGATACTTGGTACAGGAGAAGAGGGTATGGGTGTAATTTCAACAGCTGATGATGAGAAAAAGGCTTCAGGATATGAGATTGTTGGTTTTGAGGTTTCTCCGTGTAGTGTAAAATACGACCCTGAAAAAATGGCAAAACTTCATCAGTATGATGAGGTATCATCTGTTGACTGCCCAGTTGATTTGGAGAAGTCTCAAGTTATAAAAGAACACGAGAGAGTCTCTTTCACTTATGAAGTTGAGTTTGTGAAAAGTGACACCAAATGGCCATCTCGTTGGGATGTTTATTTGAAAATGGAAGGCTCTCGTGTCCACTGGTTTTCAATCTTGAACTCGCTCATGGTGATTTTCTTTCTAGCTGGTATTGTTTTTGTCATCTTTTTAAGAACAGTGAGACGGGATCTCACTCGTTATGAAGAACTTGACAAAGAATCACAAGCACAAATGAACGAAGAGTTATCCGGATGGAAACTTGTTGTTGGTGATGTTTTTCGCGAACCAAATCACTCCAAACTCTTATGTGTAATGATTGGAGACGGGGTCCAAATCATGGGAATGGCAATTGTCACTATAATATTTGCTGCTTTAGGGTTTATGTCACCGGCTTCACGAGGTATGCTTCTAACCGGAATGATAATCCTTTATCTTTTCTTAGGAACGGGAGCCGGTTATGCTGGTGTGTATCTACACCGAATAATCAAAGGTACATCAGAAGGATGGAGATCTGTATCTTGGTCTATTGCATGTTTCTTCCCAGGGATTGTTTTTGTCATCCTTACTGTTCTAAATTTTCTTCTTTGGGGAAACAATAGCTCTGGTGCAATTCCTCTATCTTTATACTTCAAACTCATATCACTTTGGTTCTTCATATCGGTCCCACTCACCCTATTAGGTGGATACTTAGCGACCCGTGCTGAACCCTTACAGTACCCGGTTCGAACCAACCAGATAGCTAGGGAGATCCCGGCTAGAAAATACCCATCATGGCTGCTAGTTCTCGGTGCAGGAACACTCCCATTTGGAACCCTGTTTATTGAACTGTTTTTCATCCTTACTAGCATCTGGCTCGGAAGATTCTATTACGTGTTTGGGTTTTTGCTGGTGGTTCTTCTCTTACTGGTCATTGTTTGTGCTGAAGTTTCTGTTGTTCTCACTTACATGCATCTTTGTGTTGAGGACTGGCAATGGTGGTGGAAAGCCTTTTATGCCTCGGGTTCGGTTTCTCTTTATGTGTTCTTGTATTCGATAAACTATTTGGTTTTCGAGTTGCAGAGCTTAAGTGGTCCGGTATCTGCCATACTCTATCTCGGTTACTCGTTGATCATTGCAGTTGCTATCTTGTTGTCTACGGGCACCATCGGCTTTATAACATCATTCTACTTTGTTCACTATCTTTTCTCGTCAGTTAAGATCGACTAAAAGACTACCGGAATACTGGTTCACGTTAACCATTTGAAGCGACATTGTTCCTCATTTAGGTTAGAGATTTCAACAGCATTATATTTATCTTGTTTGTATGTTTTCTGCTCTTTTATTACATGTATGTGTGTCAACATTCAAAAGAAACGCAGTATAAATATCAATGATTCCTATATGTATTCTTTTGACTTGTGATTTTTTGTTTGTTAAATTGGAGATCATTCTTTCGGTATATGCTTTTGATTTGTAGTGAGATTGACAAAAATATTACTAATATATTTGTTCGCTATTTTTTTCATCTGTTAAGATCGATTAAACGGATCCTGGAAACTAGTTGCCCCTATCCGTTTGAAGCAGAGACAGTTCTTCATATGTTTGACTTATTTGTGTGCTGCACTTCTATTACATGTGTGTTTCTATGTTCGAAAGAAATGAACTATAAATATGAACCAGAATAACCCTCGCAACCCGTTGAATATTTACTAAGATTCAAAGCGAAAAGATTTGTTGAGCCCGCACGTTACAACATGATAGACAACGACGTTATTTACCAAAGTTTATGTTTGCATTAAAAGTAACTTTTACATATACTGCTTGTTGAACAAAGCACAAACATGAACCGTTCAAAGCCTTCACAACCCAAACATAAACAGGCCCGAACCAAGCCCGGTTCGGCCCAAAGCCTTCACAACCCAACAGGTTACAGGCATAGGAAAACACCTAACTCTTGTAACCACATATTATATCATGCAATGCAATGAAGTTAAATTATAAGTAGACAATTATACTATCGGCAGTCTTTTTTTTTTTTTGGTCGTAGCTTCCTTGTCTGTGTATATGAATGCAGAAACAGACATTATAAAACGAACCAAAATAAGAATTTTTTTTAAGAATTTGATTTTCTAAAATATTAATCATTCTATAAAATTTCACTTACAAAATCCATTTTTCTTGCAAAATGGCTAGCCAAATCAGCTCCAACTGATTGATACTACTGCTCCCTATATTAAATACAAAGAATGCACTTAACATGGTTAAAATATATGAATTATTTCAATTCAATGCAAGTAGTATAGTTTTTCTTATAAGTTTGTTCTTGTGTTCTTTTGCATGATTGGGTTGGACAGTGGACACAATGAGATGATTGGATGTGTGAAATGAACTGGGCTCAAAGTGGGGTTGTAGCTTATAGAGCAGATGAGCTGTAACAGATGGTTTGAAAAAGATGATGTGGGATTTGAGATGAAACATGAAGGTTTATCTTTTCTCTCCTAGAAATAGATGCTACGATCTGTTTCAACAAAAAGTGTCTTTGATCTTCATTCAACCTGCAACACATTGATGCAGGTTTGATGTCGTCTTTCATTGTAGTATTTACATCTATCAGATCGTCTCGTTTATCTACTTATCTTGTTCTATGAATGGTTTGTTTTAGATCTTAGATTTCTTCAATTAGATTGTTTGTATCTTTCATCTTCTGGTTGTAAATCTTCATTTGAGAAAAATTATAGTTTTTAGTATTGTGACAAACATGCGGCCAATAGAAGAACCAATCTGAATTTTGAGCAAAAAGATGAAAATAAGGACATTCTATGATTAACATGTTCTTGCTAAATTATATACTAAAAAATCCCAACAAAATAAAAACCCCCCAATTGAGTCAATGCGTGTGCACACAAATGTGGATGTCTATTCCGGCTTTAAAATAGAGGGCGTCTTCTTTTCTATTGGGAGGAGGGTAGAAGAGAATAAAAAGAAGTTATCATAGAAAAAGTATTTCTAATAACAAGTCTATTCCATATCACACAATCCGTTGTAAAACACAATGCCAAACACCTCTAAAGTTTCTGTGTTAGTACACCGCACGCTCCTATTGGTCATTTAACAATGAAAAAGAATTAAAGTATTGATTACATTGTGTATAGCAATGTAAGAATCAAGATAGCCGATTAAAGTATAACTACATAAGAATCAAGATAATCCCTACTTCCAATTAACATTCTTAATTCACGATAAAGTTTGTTTTTAAGATCCCACTAAAACTTAAACCGAAACCAAAGTGTGCATATAATAATGCGTGCATGCATCTTGCATTACTTTTACTTATTTAGGGGTTCATTCTATACATAATGAAATCCCATTATGCAAATATATCTTTTAAATATATAAATTAATAAGATTAACATATGAAATTCTAGTAAAATTATAAGAAGTATTCTAATTTTTTCACATTAATAATCTTTGGTTCGGGGCGGTTAATTCGGTTAATTTATACACCAAAACCAAAACCGAACTGCAATGTGCGGTTAATTGGTTATGCCTTAACTGAACTGTTGGTTAATTGTTCGGTTCGGTTAATGCGGTTAATTCGGTTATGGTTTGGTTAATCGGTTAAGCGCTCACCCCTAGTTACACATAATTAGTTGTAGAGCTTCAGCCGAACAATTATAATCAAAGGAACATGAAAATAACACAAATAAAAAGGTACAAAGATAGGTTTGATCTCTAAACTTGGCATTTCTAACTCATACACTATACATATGACTATTTCCACTAACCACCACACGTCAGTGAAAGACCTTCGATCTACATCACGTGAAAGTATTTAAGGGATCCCTTGCAAGATCGGTTTTTGTCACACAACATATTTTAGTCTCTCAACTCACCAAGTCTCACTCGGATTGATGATGCAGAATCCACTTTGAGTTGATATTATATACTAAGTAAAGAAACATAACGCAATGGAATAGTTTTCAAGATACTTGTATATATTAATTCTCAACTCAAAGTATTACATGAATTTTATAGCATGTTTATAGAGTTACAATGAGAAACTATATATACTACAATCTACAGCCAGTTATACTTTGATACCAGCTGGGAACTTGTAACTAAAGCAAATACTACATTCTAAAGGTAAGATATCTTAGATAAAATACTATCTAAGATTTAGTAGTCATGACATGTCCATGACTTACCTTTTGTCACCAACTAAAGTTGGACTGTTACTAACTAATAAGGAATGAACAGTGGAATAAAGTACGGTCAACGACATGGGTGTGAGAAAGCACTATGCAGTATCTCAAAGGTTGCAGCAGAGTGTTAGAAGGACCATACTTATGTCCACTGGTTCATAGTAGGTTCTTCGAAGGTTAACTGGCTTGGAAGAACAAGTACTTCCAAATCCACTTATACTCGGAAAGTCTCTTCTTCCGAGGCTTGATAATCTTCATACTTCGGAAGTCATTGTTTTAAACTCTTTTGAATGTTGATCTTCGGAAGAGGGAAGACTTTGTCTTTGGAAGTTAGAGTTTCTCTTGGAAACTCTGTTAGTCTTGACCTTCGGAAGTTTAGCATTGCCTTCGGAAGAGCATTTGCTTCGAAAGTTCTTCATCAGTTGCACCAAAAATGTTCTAAGTGTTGGTTGCACCTGCCTTACTTGATCCAACAAACTCCCCTAGGTAGATGCTACCAAAACCTCACTTGTTTCTACTTCTTAAACTTTTAGCATCAAGGATAGGAGATACTTATCAGTCTCTTTGTTCTTTTCTTATGTGGTGCTAAGAAGTTTGTACAAATCTTTCGAAGACAGCAGATCAAGTCTGTCACTTTGAATGATGTCTACACTTTTTTGTGTCCCTCTAAAGAGAGTTAGTTGACGGAAGTTGTAGTTATACTCCCATCTAACTATAATTCCAATTCAGGGCCTTTAACCATTTGAAGAAAGACTTTTTCCTTAGCTACTAACCATTTCTTTTCATTCTTCTCTCTCAGCTTTAACTCTTCTTCAATCTTGGCCCTTGTATTTAGTTCGCCCAGATGAATACTGCTCAGATGAATTCTGATGTGAGCAGCTATCTTAGAGTTAAAGGGATTAGAAAATGGTTTCTCTGCTAATGTAGCAATGTCAAATCTGCTTGAGTGTAGTAGAGAAGAGGCATTGAGCCTATTGATTTCACCATTCTCTTTTTCCACAACAAAGTTGTGAGAAAAGACGTCGAACCTCCACTAGACTATTTTCTTTCTAGGAATGAGTGATTGAGATGGTAACTTGTCTCTCTTCCTAGTATTCAATAGAGTTACCAGTCTCCTTCTCAACATCTTTTCTTCTTCCCTAGGGAGTTGGAGTTGGTTACCAAGAGTTTCAAGGCCTGGTCCAGTGTTTCTCTAGGTAGATCAAAGAATTGTTCTCTTGTGCGAGAACATGAGGAGCCATCAATGAAGGTTAGTTGATGGACCCCTACACACATGAGGACCCCTACTTATAAGAGATATCGCTCAGAGTGATACAGTCGATGAGCTTCCTCTTGATCTCCTTGAATTATTCTAAGGAAAGAGGTTTTGATGGTTAATATGATAACTTGGGTGGTTGTTAGGTAGATGAAGGTTGGGTTCTAAAGAGTGTTTTGGATTTGAGGATGTGTAGTAGTGGTGGTTGCTGTGATTAAATGGTTGAGGAAGAGGGTATGGTTGATGAAGTGGGTTTAGGATTGTATAGCTTAGATGTTGGCTTGGTTTTGATGGGGAAGGGAAGGAATAGGTTTAGGTTGAGGTTATGGGATTGGTGTTGGTTTAGAAGTCATCTCCTGTACTCTTCTGTATATTTCTTTCCTTCTTCCCAAGTGAATGTCAGCCTTGATGTCACTGACATGTCACTATAGGGTCTTTTCAGACATGGGGCCAAATTGCTTATCAGAGAAGCTATGGGCCTTGAGATAATCTTTCATCCATGCTTTATTACCCATCTTCTTGACAACCGCAAGTTGAGCTTCTTCCTATTTCTTCTTCTTTTCTTTTATCTTTTCCCTGGCAACCTTCTTTCTCTCTTTCTCCATTTGATCCTGTTCTTTCTTTAAAAGCCATAAGATCGTGTCATTGTTGTGAGAAGTTAGTTCCTCAAGGGATAATGCCCTGAAACTTAGGAAAGTTATCCTTTTACTCCTAAGCTGTTGGTCAGCTTCTTCTTTCTTTCTCAACCTTTCTTCCTCTAAGGCCAACCTTCCTGCTTCTTCTTGTTTTTTCCATACCAAGTTTGCCTTTTCTCCAACTCAACCAACTCCTTAAGTGGTAAGAGGAGCACATCTTCACTAGTAGCACGCAAATTGACAAGTATGTCAATGATCTCCACCCTTCTTTAATTATTGATGGCCTCCTGGTTGGCTACAACTGCTTTGCTACTTACAGCTAGTAACTTCCCAGAAGGGAGTCTACCTTTTCTTCTTAGTTTCTCCAACTTTTCCTTCTCTCTCTTGATAGCATAAACATTTAGATCATCAAAATATGCCCACGCTATGATTTTTCCTGACACCTTCAAATGCTTCTTTACTTTGTAAAGCTTGGTGTAGGTACTAGGCTTTGGAGCACTGCGTTGGGCTCTGATCTCTGCAAAACATACTACCCATTCAGCCTTTTTGATGTTGACATCGGCGTCTGAGGCTTGGGCTTGATCTTTCTTCTTCTCTGACTCCTGCTCCATCTTATCTAGTGTTTCAAAAGTATCACTAACAAGGGTGTCACCCAGATTAGGGACTACATTTCCCTGGTTGTCAGCATACTCTGGATAATGTTGTGCAGTGACGTCTTCAATCTCAATCTCATCCACATCGTTAAGCTTATCGTCACTATCCATGTCCACAGTAGGAGCATCCTTCACAATCTCATCTGAATTCAGTCGGAACATCTCAGCTAGTTGCTCATCAGTAAGGTCGTAAATTATTTCTCCTTCTTCAGGAGTGTAACTCACAAACCTCCTGATGATCCCTTGCAGATCAAGTATCATTATGAGTTGAGACTTGGTCTGCTGAAGGGGAGCAACATCATACTCATCTTGCTGAGATGTGTGATCTGCTTGATTTAAACATATAAACACATCATACATCAGTGAATAATCAAGACATTAAACATTAAATATATATACATTAACATCCAAACACATAAGTTTAATACAATATTCAAATTACACATGATTTAAATTACACAAAACTCTATGCATTACTTTTGTCTTGGATCATGTGTTCTTCTGCTATCGGGGCTGATGTCGAGGCACTTGGATCTTGAGTCTTTTTGGTTCGCCTCTCATTAGCTTCCTGTGCACCCGAAGCAGATGACTCTCCTCCTCCTTCAGTGTCTTCTCCATCCTCATCATCACCTTCATCATCACCATCATCATCATCATCATCATCATCATCACTATCATCATCATCATTATCATCACCATCATCACCGTCTCCCTCTCTGATCTTCAGAGGCTCATCCTTTGTGCCCTTAAGTTTGAGCAGGATGGTCCTCTTAGCATCCTCCAACTCCTCAATCTTCTTGGTAGATAACACATTTTGCTCCTTGAGTTGGGAAATCTCTTGACTATAAGCAGCCATTTGCTGAGCCTGCTCCTCAATCTGATGTGCCTGCTGAGATATCTGCTATGATTATGCAGCAGTAAGCTCCACTAACTGTCGGAGCTGAGTAGTCTTCTCGTCATCGGCTGCTAACAACTTCAGCACCATACGGTTTAGTGCTGAAAGCTGTTCCTCTACCCCACTGGGAGGTAGAGATGATCCTGATGGAAAGGATGGGTGATATGATGGTCCTGCTTGGTGGCTAGAGGTGGTGGTGGTGGCAGTGGTGTATATGAGAGGTGGTATGTGTGTGGGTGGTGATGGGTAAGCTGGAGTGGTGGTGGAAGTGATGTGGGGAAGTGGTGGAGTGGCTGAGGTAGTGGTAGTGTGTGTGGTGGCAGTAGTGGAGACAGGTGGAATGGTGGCAGTGGTGATGGGGGGAGAGGTGGTAGATGTAGTGGGTGGTGTGGTAGAGGTGGTGGCTGTGGTGGTGGTGGTGATAAAGGTCATCCTCCTCTTCTTCGACTTCATCCATGGGGTTGAGCCATCCTTTCTCTCCTCTTGCCTCTGGAGGTGGATGCTCCCCCTGGGATGCTGCTGGGCTGACCTGGTGAGTAGCTATGGTCAGCTACTGCCTCCCTAGACTCGCTAGGGCATCCTCCAACCTCCCGAATGCCTCGGTTGGTGGCAACCACCCTACTGCCCACTGTCCTGGTGAGGGGCTCCTCATCACTCTCTTCCTCCTCATCAGGAGGACATAAATCCTGATGGAAACTAGCGGTGGTGGCATCTGCATGGGTGGGTGGTGGAGGTGTAGTATGTACAGTGCTGGCCCTAAACAGCAGGGCCAGAATCTCCACCAGTGTCTCCGTCGTCATCATCGGAGTCATCAGATGGAAGAGCAATCTGCTCAACATCTGAATCACTCTCCTCGTGGCGCCACTTACGCCTTCCCGGCGCCACGTACTCCTCCCGAGCCAAATGCCTGATCAGTCTCTTTACAGGGGGTTTGACCTGCTTTCCCCTGTAGACCATCATGCGGCCCACTGTCGTGTCATCCATCACCTCAACTGATACTGCATCATGGCTCTCCTTAGGCCGAGAGGGCAACTTCTCGTCAATAATCATCTGAAGAAACCTCGGGTACATGCAAAATCCCTCTTTGACTTTTGCCTCAAGATTCTCAATCAGGTATGAGAATATCATGCTGGAGAAGCTGAATGGGTGGTTCAGCACCAGTGCCACATAGGCATTCTGAATCTGGTCTGATAGATCATCAAAGCCACCCCTTCTTGAAGCTATGCACTTAAGTATCACGTGTGCTAAGTACTTGTACTGGGGACACAAGTTGCTTTTGTTTAGCACACCTGCATTTATGTCCCCAGAGTACTTAATCCTGAGGAAGCATCCTCTCACTGTTAGAGGGTGTAGTCTGGTTGGGTGATCAGCATCCTCACCCAAATCCAGTACCCGTCTAATATCTGCAGCAGTCGCCTTTATGTCTTGCCCAAATATAGTACTCCTGATGCAGTAGGGCTCATGAGATCGATCAACTGATGCATCCTCCCAAAAGGCCTGCTGGATAGACCTGTAGGGAGTGCAGGGTGTAGATATGGCTCGGTGTATACGTGATCTCTTCAGGAACGCAATGATGCCAGCAAACTCGGCTGCGTTCTGAGTGGTGGCGTCCAGATGTGCACATATGTTGTGCTTTGTGTTGATGGTCCACCGTTTAGCCATAAATCTGTAACACAAGAAGCATACAAGTTAGATCATCACACAACAAAAACTATTTCAAATTAACCTGTTTGAGATCGGTCTGGTTCAATCGTGCGATTGAACCATACAACTGGGTTCAGTCGTTTGACCTAACATGCGCCTGAATACAATCGGGTGACTTATCTAGCAACTGAGTTCAATCGGGCGACTGAGCCTGTGACTGATTCAGTTGGCCGACTGAGCTCAAACGTATTGTTCATTCGGTCGACTGAGCTCAATCGCATTGTTCATTCGGCCGACTAAGTCATTTGTCCAGCTCGGTCGTGCGATTGTAGTTCATCCGGGTGTCTAGTCGAATGACCTACTGTCTGTTCGATTCAGATTCAAATTCTAAGCAAATCTTAAAGTTAGACATCGTGGTTTGGCTCATTAGACTCACAATAACACTACTTAGCACCTAATAACCTTGATTTCAACATTTTACTTAGTTTTATTAGTTAATTTGTCCAACTAAGTTCCGGTTCTTGGTTAGGGCCGAATTCAATGATTTAGGGCACGAAACAACTGAGATTTATGTAGGTTGCACCGCATTGTACCTGTATAACAACTAGCAATCGTCATAATCTCGAAATTAGAAGTCAAGAAAGGTCAGAAGAAATTTTTGCAGAGTAACGACTCAATGTGCGATTTTAGGGCGATTGAGGGGTGGTGAGTATGTGCGATCGACTATATCCCTATTTATACCGACTCTGGTTTCAATCGGGCGACTAGATCCATTTGCTTCTTTTATTCGGGGGGCGATTGGAACTCAGTCGAGCGATTGGTTTAGTCAATCACTTTAAGTCGGCCGACTGGGTTTCAGTCGTGCGTCTGACTCATTCGGGCACTTCCATTCGGGCGACTGGCTTAATCTTGTAAGCCATTCGTGTGAATGGTTCATCCTCATGCTCCATTCGGTTGTCTAGTGCATAAGTATGGTCCAATCGTACGACTAGTCCATACTCATGGTCCAGTCGTGCGAATGGATCATACTTATGGTTTTGACTTTATGACCATTTGACACTTAACCCCTTTTAACTTTTAATTGAACATTTTGAGTAGTCGATCATCTCAGACATGATCATTTTAGCTTTGAAAACTTTTGATCACCTCAGTAGTGACCTTTTAAAAAACATTTTGTCACCTCAGACGTGACCCATTTAACATTTGAACACACATTTGGTCACCTCAGACGTGACCCTTTTAAGTGATTAAATCCCAGATTGAATTCCACGACATAGTCCGACATATAACCTAAATTGACAAACTTAAACAAAAGAAACTACTAGAAATAATGACAGAATTTAAGATATGATTTTGTGATTTTGTGTGAGGTGGAAATCCTAAGATTGAAATCTAACAGTTTATTTCTTGAACAGGCAGCTTCAAGTTATTTGGACAAAAAGAAGAACGATTCATTATGGAATCATACATGTAATCAAATCATTCAGGACGTGTTACCAAAATCATTTGATGCTAGATTCTTGTTTTCGTGGAGCGTCATTAGCAAATTAAGGAAATCATACTAGTACTATTAGACGCACACATTGATTTAAACTTTCAAGAATTGCAGCCATGATGATTGTCAGTATACTTGTCCTCTTAAATCCATACACAGACTTTTGACATAGATTGGTGATTGTTTAAGGTTTAATTATTTCAACAAGCATTTGTGGATCCCACGCTTATATGGTAATCAACATTCATCAGGAGATTTTTGAGTGGTCTACGGGTATTTTGACAAGAAGAAACTATTCTTAGAGCTTTCAAAGAGAAGCCAAGCCTCAGGTCAGTGCCACCACACAACAGAGAGGCGACAAATAACAATGAGAATATATAGGTTATGCTTATTCTCAGGTCAGTGCCACCGCACAACAGAGAGGCACATAACCTATTGTTAGGTCCTGGTATTTGAACGAAATACCTGGAGATTAGCATGTAAACCAGATCAAATAGTGTGGAATCCTATTTGATTGGCAATCCAATCAGTGAGAACACACGAAGAATCAATCAGGAATTGAAACTCATGTTAGAAATCGATTGGAAATTGATCTAATGTGTTCTGTGAACTTGGAGAACGAATTGGGAGGTTTCTGGACGGCTAGGGTTCGTCTGGAATCGTAATTGATCGAGAGTTTTTATTTTTCACGAATTGAGTTGTATTTATAGGTTGGTATTATTCAATCGTGCGACTGAACCATTAGTATGGTTCAGTCGTGCGATTGAGCCATGCGGTTGATTCATTCGCACGACTGAGTGTTCAGTCGTACGACTGAGTCAATCTTATATTACAATCATACTACTGATCCAGTCTCCTGGTTCAGTCGTGCGACTGAGTCATTTGTATGAAATTGTTCATGCTAATGGTCCATTCGCATGGGCCATTCGCATGATAACTTTATTATTTTAAGTTTGAATGTATTAATTAGTAAACATTATATGTAAACATTCAACCAATCACTAACCTAATTAATTAATTTAATATCAACTTATTAATGAAATATTAATCATTACAAATCACAAACAATCAATATCATTTCATTAATCATATCAAATTACACCAGAATCAGATAAACAAGATCTATTACATTTCATATCATGATCTAGGGACATACATGTATCAACAAACTCCCCCTTGGACCTAGATCTCTCTAATCTCTTGTTTTCTGCATAACCTCTTTGTATTTCTCGTACTTCTCCTCTTTTGTGACTTCCGTGTGAATCTTAAACACGAATCAGAGTCGTATAACTTTCTGGAACTGAAGAGCTTGTACAATATCTTGCGTATCATAGAATAGTGGCCACTTGTATAGCGTATAGACATCACTTTCCGACAAGTTTGTAAGCCACATCGGGTCGAATACCCTGATAGTATCCATTTGTCCCTCTTTACTTAAGACTATGACCGCTTCAGCTGTTCTACAATCATAATACCACCACTTAAAATGTGGTGTGAAATCCTGTGGCATTTCCCTGAGTGGGATTCTCGACATTGTGCGAGGAGGATTCCACTTCAACACTATCTTAGGCTTGCCAGTAATGACATCAATCTCAGACCTTCTGATATACCTAGTAGGCTGTTGAGGTCTGAAGTTAACCCATCTAGTGTGGTACTCCTTCTTTAGGGCAGTCTCAAACCAGCCTGACATCTTCTCGTGTCAGCATACAAAAGCCTTAGTTTGGCCAGCTGGTTGAGCTCAAAACCTGGTAGGGTCTTCAGATCATGTGGGAATCTGAAGTACTCTATGCCCTGTTCTCTCTTAACTGCATAGACGTTAAGGTCATCAAAATATGCCCATGCTATAATCCTACCTGACACCTTATGATGTTTCTTGACTCTGTAAAGTTTGGTGTAGGAATCCTTCTTTGGTGTAGTACGTTGGGCTCTAACTTCTTCAAAACATGCAGCCCACTCAGCCTTTCGAATGTCAACATCATTATTTGAGGCTTGGGCTGTGTCTTCTGCTTTCTCTGATTCTTGCTCCATATTGTTCAACACCTCAATAGTATCGCTGAAAAGGGATTCACCCAGATTGGGGACCACATTACCTTCATTGTCAGCGTACTGAGGGTACTCCTCGGCAGTGACATCTTCGATCTCTACCTCATCAACATCGTTGAACTCTTCGTCACTAGTCGAATCGCATGTCGGAGCATCTTTTACTATTTCATCTGGATTTAGCTCGAAAAGCTCTGCGAGTTGCTCATTGATAAGTCATGAATTATTTCCCCTTCTTCAGGGGTATAATTCACCGAACTCCTGACTATCCCTTGTAGGTCAAGTATCATCGTTAGCTGAGACTTAACCTGCTGAAGGGGAGCGACATCAAATTCATCTCTTTGGTAAGATTGATCTGTTTGGTTTAAACATTTCATACATAAATCATTAGTAGTTGATCAACCAGAAAAGCATTAAAGGAAATAAACATTAAATACATTGTGTTAGTAGTACTTATGTTGGACCAAAAGAACCAATGAGCCGGATCAGAAAAACCTTTAAGTCCCACAGACGTCACAACAACTACTGAAGACCACAACAGCTGAAGACAACAGCTGATTACAAAGTCTGAAGACAAGTGCTGAAGACAAAGTCTGAAGACACGAGTGCTGAAGACAAAGTCTGAAGACACAAGTGCTGAAGACAAAGTCTGAAGACACAAGTGCTGAAGACAAAGTCTGAAGACAAGTGTTGAAGACAAAGTCTGAAGACACAAGTGCTGAAGACAAGTCTGAAGACACAAGTGCTGAAGACCAAAGTATCAGACGTTGTCACAACAGCTGAAGAGGTCTTCTTCAGTAGTTGTGACGGTTTACCTTTCAGTAGTTTTATGTTTTATCTTTTCAGTAGTTTGACACAACAGCTGAAGAATACTTCTTCAGTTGTTGTGCTCATCAGTAGTTTTATATTTATCAGTAGTTTTGTAAAACGATTGAAGAGCTTGTTCTTCAGTCGTTGTAGTTTCAGTAGTTTCTTATTTTGTACTTAACACTCTGATATGTTCTCAGTAGTTGTGAACATTTCAGTAGTTTGTTAAGAGTTAGTTATTTTTGTAATAGATCTGCCAGTTGTCACTTACCCGTGATAACAGCAGCGATTGCACTATATATAAGGAGTGTCAACCTATTGTAATAAATGATGATTTGATCAGAAATATCGATATTATTGAAACATTCCTTGTTACAGAAATATATTCTCTCGTTATAACCGTATTTGTTCTTAATGCATACGAGTATCAAATTCTTGCTGCAATTTGTCTAATTCTTGTTCTTATTCCGCTGTGCTACACTCCATTACATCAAACTTGTGATCACTGATCCAGACAAATGGTATTAGAGCAGGTTAATCATGATCGATCTAATAATTGATCATTGAAACTGCTACTCAAGATCCAAGTTTGATTGAATTAGCATTTTTGTGTTTTGCAAGAAACAGTTATAGAGATTGAATTTTCTGTGTTTTCTGGTCAATCATCCTGAGATTTTCTCTTGGTTTTCATTGAGTCTGTTGTGGTCTTTATAAAAACGTTTAAAAGATTGAATTAAATGTGTATGGACTCAAAATGACTACTCCTTCCAATGATCCTCACAATACTGGTTCCTCAACCAAGCCTCCAATGCTGGTTAGGAATGAGTATACATATGGCAACGACGAATGCTCCATCACCTGTCTGTTAACAGCGCAGGTTATTGGACATCAGTGGTACATGGTCCACACAAGCCTATGGTGAATAACCGGAACCAATCAAATGGTTCCGAAGAGGAGGAGCAATACTCCGATGAGGATAAGAAGTTGTTTGAGATTGATGCAAAAGCCCATGGAATTCTGGCCATGGCACTGCCTAATGAAATCTATTCTGGGCTAATGCATCATTAAACTACCCATGACCTCTGGAATGCCTTGAAAGAACAATTTGGAGGAACAGATGAGGTCTTGGCAAATAATAGAGAAATCCTTGCCAACAATATGAGACATTCTCTTATAGGAAGGGTGAGACACTGACTCAACAGTTCGAGCGGTTCTCTTGTTTGATCTCTGAATTAAAAATGGTCAAACATGAGTACACCAATAGCCAGATGAATAACAGATTTCTCAGATCACTGCCTGAGAGATGGGAAACATATACTATTGTCCTACGCTCCAGTGCAAATTTGGACAAACTATCTCTCACCCAACTCCATGGGAAATTGTTCACATTTGAGAGAGAGATAGAACAGAAACGAAAACTGTCTTCATCTGGAAAGCTCACTGAAGACTTTGTACCAGGCAACACTGCCTTGGTTGGTCATGAGTTGGAATATGCTTCATCTGAATGCCAGTATGATGAGCATATTGATTTCTCTTCAAACACTTCTGATTCTGCATTTGTGAGTGTTGATAGTCAGTTTACTGGATGTAATAATGACAATCTATGCTTCATCATGGATGATCTCAAGGGGATTGCTGATGATGACTTAGAAGAGATGGATATTTTGAGCCAAATGGCCTTGATAAATATCAGATCTCAGAAGTTCTACAAAAGAACTGGAAGAAAGTTCCCAGGACTTCTGGCAAAATCAAAGTTGGTTTTGACAAGAGTAAGTTGAAGTGTCACAAATGCCACAGGCTTGGACACTTTGCTAGAGAATGCAGATCATCTGGATCTAATTCCTCTGCACCTTTTGTGACTTTCCCTGGCAATAGTCAACAACACAGAGGGCACATCCTGTCAATTCTAGTCATCATTCTCAACCACAATCTCCTGCATATTTTGTTCCTCAGGGTCAAATGCCATATCCTTACCCTGTTATTACATGCCACAGTTAAATCAAGTTCAAGTTCCTATAGTACCACAACCTCATGCACTACCAGAACCTCAACCATCTCAATCTCATCAACCTCCTCAACCTCAACAACACAGCTTTTTACCCCTGGAGGTGTTGACTGGAGCAGTTTACCGGATGACATGTCTGGTCATGAACAACTGTTCACAGGTGCTGGTCAACATGGTGGTGATAGTCCTTTTGGGAATCTGGCTCTCATGGCCCTGGAGTCTACTGTGGGTTCCTGCTCAAATGCATCATCTTCACAGGTAACTCAGGTATCTTCAGAGGCTAAAGCCAAGTTATGTTCTGAATCATGCATTGCTGCCTTTGTCTCAATCAGAGAGGCAAATGTAGCATTAATAAATCAAAAACTTGAGCTTGAGAAAACCATTTCCAAAAGAAAAGCTGAGTTTGAGTCTGCTCTTAATAGTAAAAATGATGAGATTTATAAGTTTAAATGGCAACTAAATGATGAAAAGGCTAAGCTAGAGGTTATTCTGGATGACCAGAGAAGTCTCAAAGAAACCCTTGCAGTCACCCAGGTAGAGTTTGATCGATGGGTACAATCATGCAAAGGTTTTGAAATGCTTCTTAGTAAGCAATCTGCTTCCAATGTGAAGTTTGGTATTGGTTACAATCACACTGCTCCTCCTATAGATTTTGCTTCAAGAGCAGAAGTGAAATCTGATGGAGAAAGCATAACCAATCCACCTCATGATGTGATTCACTTCTTGATAGAGCATCATCAAAATTTGAAGTCAGCACTAAGCCCTCTCAAAACCATCAGCTGATATGATGGTTCTACTGCTGACACTCACATGATAAAAGTGATGATCAACTCAGGAGTTATTTCTGAAAGTCCTGAAAGGACTAGAGAGCAAGATTTAACACCTGAAGTTTAAACTCCAACTACTGACAGCACTGAAGAGAAGAAAACTGTCAGTAGAAAGAGTTTGAAGACTACTAAAGAGGAAGTCAAGAAAGCAAATAATGCTTCCAAAGTACTGAAGAGCAAGTCTTCAGTAGTTTCATCCTCTTTAGTTCATGATCATCATAAGATGAAGAAGAAACCATGTGAAGTATGTGGTTTGTTCAATCATCTTACAGATGATTGTTGGTACAAAAGGGGATCCAAACTCAAACATAAAGAAGAAATTCGAAAGAAAATGGTTAAAATGAAAACTGAGTTTGGAGCCACATTTGTACCAGCAACATCAAATCCTGTAACCCTCAAGTCCAAACAGAAATCCAAAAAGGAAGGGTTTAAACAGGTAACAGCTGAGATTGCTCAAAAGAAGAAGGTGCAACATAAGAACTTATCAAACTCCAATGCCAATGTGTCTGAAGAGCTGAAAGCCTTATCCCAAAATCAGACACAGCTGGTTATGATGGTTCAACATCTATTGGGAAGAGTTAACCAATTAGATGTTCCTATGTTGAAACCACAAAAAAGGGGGTCCAAGCCAAAGGATTCCTTTTCTTCACAGCTTCTTCCTCTCAGGCTGTTGTTTCCAACAAACATGTTAGTTTACCATCTGTTGATGAGAACAGGCCCAAGACCAAAAAGGTTTGGGTCTCAAAATCTAACTAATTTTTTGTATTTTGCAGGGTTCTTCAACATACCTCAGAGGCATCTGGTATGTAGACAGTGGAGGATCCATGCATATGACAGGAAACAAATCACTTCTTAATGACTACTCTCAAGGAAGGAAGGGGTTTGTGTCATTTGGCAATGATGCAAAGGGTTACATCATTGGCAAAGGCTTTGTTTCCAATGGGGAAATAAAATAAAGTTGATGATGTTAACCATGTGGAAAATCTCAAGTACAACCTCTTGAGTGTCAGTCAAATGTGTGACAAAGGCCATGTGCTCTTTTCACCAGTCAGAACTGTCGGATTCTGTCATCCAAAGTTCTAAATTTGATTGATAAGGTGTTTGATGAACACACTCTCCTAAAGGCCAACAGGACAGGAAGAGTGTATGCCTTAGATCTTTCCAAGAAAATTGATCTCAAAGGCCATCCTTGCCTATTTTCCAAGGCTTCCCCCCAAGAATCTATTCTATGGCATAGAAGGCTGGGTCATGTTAATCTCAAAAACATGAATCAGCTGATAAACCATGGTTTAGTAAGGGGACTGCCTATGAAGGAGTTCAAGTGTGAAGATAACTGCACTGCTTGTTAAAAGGAAAACAACACAAAACTTCATTTCCCTCCATAGAAGAACCTAAGTCCACTGCCTGCTTACAGCTTCTTC
Source organism: Flaveria trinervia (assembly GCA_025506515.1). Classification (NCBI taxonomy): domain Eukaryota; kingdom Viridiplantae; phylum Streptophyta; class Magnoliopsida; order Asterales; family Asteraceae; genus Flaveria; species Flaveria trinervia. Next base: position 8,815,763 of record CM046455.1, on the reverse strand, counting down.
ACATGGATCTCTTTGGTCCTGTGAAAGTGATGAGTATGGCTAAGAAGAAATACTGTCTGGTAATTGTGGATGATTACTCCAGATTTGTATGGACTTTCTTCTTGCATTCAAAGGATGAGGCTGCACAGTCCATTATGAACTTTGTGTTCCAGATTTGTATGGACTTTCTTCTTGCATTCAAAGGATGAGGCTGCACAGTCCATTATGAACTTTGTGTTACACGTTGAGAAGCAGTATTCCCTACCAGTTAAGTGTGTGAGGAGTGATAATGGTACTGAATTTAGAAACCACACACTTGATGAGTTTTACTTATCAAAGGGAATCAAGAGGCATTATAGCATCCCAAGAACTCCTGAGCAAAATGGAGTAGTGGAGAGAAAAAACAGGACCCTTATTGAAGCTGCAAGGTCCATGTTGGCTGACTCTGGGTTGCCAATGACTTTTTGGCTGAAGCTGTCAATACAGCTGCTATGTACAAAATAGAGTTCTAGTAAATCAGAGGTTGATGAAGACTCCATATGAAGTTCTTCATCATTTGGCCCCTCTAATTTCATTCTTCAGAGCATTTGGGTGTCCTTGTTTCATTCTCAACACACGGATCAACTCCAAAAATTTGATCCTAAGGTGGATGCAGGGTACTTTGTTAGTTATTCATCAACTTGCAAAGCATACAGAGTCTTCAATGCAGAACAAAGATGGTTGAAGAGACTCTACATGTTAAGTTTAATGAATCTCCTAAGGACAAGATTCCACAAAGCCCTGTGGAGCTATTTGATTTGGACATACTGTAATATGTTCCTTATCAAACTCCTGCTGTTGCTCCTGTCAACAGTTCACCACCTGGTGGTACTGCTGGTGCTGATGATGATGATGATCGCAGTACTCACCTCTTCAGGTTTAGTGATCAACTGCCTGATTCAGCTAGACCTGATGTTCCTGTAGCTCCAGTAGCACCATCCACAACAAATGCTGATGAGATTTCTTCAAATTCAACTTCCTTTGAATTACCATCCACTGATTGGTTTCAAGGAAATGATTCACCATCACCATCTGTTACTGCTGACCTGCTACAAACACTTGCACAGATCTCATTGTGTATCAAGATCTGAAGAATCACCCTATGTCTCAAATCATTAGTGATATCACTGCTGGCGTATCAACAAGAAGTCAATTGTCAAATTTCTGCTTCTATGCTCTCTTCATCATCAGCAAGAGCCAAAGAATTATCACATTGCTTTAAAGGACAATGGATGGGTTGATGCCATGCAGCTTGAGCTTCTTCAGTTCAAGAAACAGCAAGTGTGGGAACTGGTTCCTCTACCTCCAGGTAAGTGTGCAATAGGCACTAAATGGGTGTTTATGAACAAACTGAATGAAAATGGGCTCATTGTTAAGAACAAGGCCAGACTGGTTGTTCAGGGTTTGCACAAGAAGAAGGTATTGATTATGATGAAACCTTTGCCCCTGTAGCCAGACTGGAAGCAATTTGATTGTTTTTAGCTTATGCTGCTTATCAAAAACTTAAAGTTTTTCAAATGGATGTCAAAAGTGCATTTCTGTATGGGAAAATTAAAGAAGTTTATGTATGTCAACCACCAGGCTTTGAGGACAATAAACATCCTAATTGGGTGTATAAGCTTGATAAAGCTCTTTATGGGTTGAAACAAGCTCCTAGAGCCTGGTATGAGACATTATCAAACTTTCTTCTGGAAAATGATTTCACTAGAGGCTCCATTGATAAGACTTTATTCATTAAGAAAGCTGGACAGCATAATCTACTTGTTCAAATTTATGTAGATGATATTATTTTTGCATCCTCTGATCCTTAGTTGTGTGATGCCTTTACAAAGTTGATGCAACAGAATTTGAAATGAGTGCCATGGGAGAATTACAGTTCTTTCTGGGTTTGCAAATCAAACAAAATGCTGATGGAATTTTCATTCATCAGTCCAAATACTCAAAAGATCTTTTGGAAAAGTTTGATTTACAAAACTGTAAGCCCTTTCTACCCCCATGTGCAGCACCACACAACTGGATACAGATCAGAAAGGTAAAGTGGTTGATGAAACACTTTACAATGTATGATTGGGTCCTTGATTATTTAACAGCTTCTAGACCAGATATTATGTTTGCTACATGTGTTTGTGCTAGATTTCAGGCTGCACCTAAAGAGTCTCATCTGATTGCAGTCAAGAGTCTTTAGATATTTGCAAGGTACACAATCTCTAGGTTTATGGTATTCCACTGGGCACTCTTGTAAATTAGTTGCTCTCTCTAATAGTGACTATGCAGGGTGTAAGTTGACCAGGAAATCAACTTCTGGTGGATGTCAATTCCTAGGCAACTGTTTGATTTCTTGGCAGAGTAAGAAACAAACATCTGTTGCTACATCCACTGCTGAAGCTGAGTACATTGCTGCTGCAAGTTGTACATCCCAAGTATTCCTGGCTTCAAAATCAACTTTTGGACTATGGCATTACAGAGACTAAGACTCCGTTATTAATGGATAGTGCTTCAGCTCTTTGCATTGTTAAAAATCCAGTCCATCACTCTAGGACCAAACATATAGAAATTAGACATCATTTTATAATTGATTGTTTTGAAAAGGGTCTAATTAATCTTATGTTTGTGCCTAGTGCTGATGAGCTTGCAAACATTTTTACTAAGCCTTTGGATAGTTCAACTTTCCACAACCTGGTGTTAAGGCTTGGTATGCTGCAGCTAGAATAATGACAACTACTGATGATCTCAGTAAAGTACTGGTGATCATTGGTAACCATGTCACATATAAGTACTGGTGAGTTCTTTCACCCTCAGTAGATTTTATAACTACTGAAGGCTAAATGCCTCACAAGTACTGAAGTACTTTATCTGTCTACTATACTAGTAGATACAACTACTGATGTAGTTACAACTACTGAAATCAATACAAACAGATAAATACTGACGTCCTATGAAACACCTGAAAAGCAGATGCAAAGTCTGATGAGTAAGTGTTGAGGACAGTATGAAACAGCTGAAAAGCTAAGAATTGACGAAAACAGCTGATGAGTAATTTCTCTTCAGTTGTTTCTACAACTGCTGTTTCAAAACAACTGAAGCCAAAACCATGTCTTCAGTAGTTTACAACTACTGAAGACTAACACCAAGTCTTCAGTTGTTTACAACAACTGCTGACAAAACCACTGTCTTCAGTAGTTTCACAACTACTGATGACTAATACCAAGTCTTCAGTTGTTTCATCACTTGAAGTCAAAACTGTCTTCAGTAGTTTTATAACTACTGATGACTAAATCAGAGACTTCAGCCATTTCAACGTCTGACGGTTAATACCAAGTCATCAGTAGTTTCAACAACTGATGACTCACACCAAAACCTTCAGTCGTTTTCTATCCCGACCCTTTAAATACCTTATCCCACCTTCAGAGTTTTTATCTTCTCTTCTCAAACCTAACGTTCAAAAACTCTCTACCCTCTCTTCATCATGGCGACCATGCAACTAAAACCACGACACAACTGTGTCGCACATCTCACCAAATCGCCATACTGGACCAAGTTTCACAACGCCATTGATTTAATGGTTCAATCACCCTACAAAACGGCGTTTCTGGTAAATCCCACCATATATGCCGCATCCCTTAACCAATTCTGGACAAACGTCACTTTGGTCTCTGAGGAGAACGACACAAGTCTCTTCAATCGTTTGTCCATGGCCAAAAAGTGGTCATCACTCCAGACACTCTTCGCTCAAACCCTTAATCTGGATGATGCCACTTTCCCAACTGGTTATCCTAAGGGCACAACAGATCAATCATTTGCCCACCATGGATACCAGGGTAACCTGAGTGCATCTACCTTACTGAAGAAACATTTCCCGGATGCCGAACGTCTCATATTTCATATGGTAAATATATGCCTTGCCTCCAAGACTTCATCATGGGATCAAATGTCCACAAGGTGGAACAGGTAATGTACTCCATCCTTGAGCAACAACCTTTAAATTTTTCTGAAATACTATTTTTAGAGCTCAAGGATATGGCCTAAAAACAAATTGCTAACCGTTGGATATTATATCCTCGGTTCATAATGGCCATAATTGAAAACCAGCTTCAAGCTGAGGGACTTGTTGGCCTGGGAGTCCCTGCTATGGCTGTATTGCCTGAAGTATACTCCCGCACAACTCTGACCAATCACTCAAAATGGCTGCCAAGCTGCGAAAACCCACGCAACTGGAACCCACAACCACCACCTCCAAATCCAAGTCCCCACCAAACCCACTAAAAAGAAGACCAAAAAGGCTACTCAGGGAAATGAGTCCCCTGAGGATGCCCCTGCAACACAAACACAGCTAATCACTGTTTATAACCCCCTAGTGGATACAAGGACTCTCCCAGCCACAGCCGCTCAGGATTCCTCTCAAAAGGAGCCTGCAGCAACCACAGAAGGGGTACCCACACATCTGGGATCTTCCTCATTTGAGGAGATTGCCATTGAAGAGCACCATTCTCCCCAGGTGCACACTGCTTTTACCCCATCTCCCCATGCAACCGCCCCCCAATGTCCGACCCTTATCATTGCAAACGTGCTGACTCAGCTGCATGCCTCTCCTCCTCCCCAACAACCACCAACAAAGGAGAGAACCACAACTATTGAGGACGAGGATCACCATGCTTCTGACAACCCACAACACCGGGGTTTACACATTCTATATCCTGGTGTGGATATGGAGATTAGAACATCTAGTGAGGCTGCCACCTCTTCTGAATCAACACATGATTAGAATGAGGCTGGTAACATAGCTAAGACCTCACTCGAGGCAACAGCTGATGAAGGACATAGTCCTGAGGCTGGAAGTCCCCAGTTCCAAGAAAAAGGGGCACATGCTAAAACTGGTCTACACCCAGTGCATGTACATCCTGCTACAAGCAGGAGGTCAGGTGATTCAGCATCTGCTGATGATGACCTGGGCTTCTTTTATGATGTTCTGGCCCAGAACACAATTCTTGAGGAAGAAGTCAGTAGACTACAAGACTACTTGACCAATTCTCTCAAGAAGCAAGTCCATCTGCCACCAACATAAACCCACAGATGGCACCTTCACCTAAAGGTCTCCCATACACTTAGCCACTCAAAACTTCCAAGCCACCAGCTTCTGTTTCTGGCATTGCTTCTCAGGGATAGAACCCCTTTGAGTAAACAGTTGCTCTCTTTCAGCAAACTTTACCTCTCATCACCCCAATGATCACAGACATTGTGATCAAAACCATGGATGAGAGGCTTCCCTCAATCATACAACCCCTGGTGGAAGATTGTAGCACAAGGCTTCTGCTACTCAAACCCTTGCAACTAATGCAACCAAAAAGGGGGAGAGTCAGTCAGTGAAAGCAAAGAGGGAGCGCAAACTGAAAGAAAAGGAAACTGATAAGGAAGAGGAGTCTGTGAAGGGAACCAAAAATGATCAAGTGAGTGAAAGTCACAAAGACTTTCACGTCACATATAAGAAGAAAGGGTGAAGGAAAGGAAAAAGAGCTCTAACTCGATGAGATGATCAAAATGGCAGATGCTACTCATAGTAAATCAATGGATGCCATTATTGATCAACTCTATAGACAAGGGTTCGATACTGCACAACTTGACTCAGAGATAAGGAGACTTGAAGTTGAAGAAATTAACTCAAGATGGGCAAGTTATGATGCATTAGAAGAGAGAGACTAGAGATCATGATCAGATTCATTGCAAAATATCTTGGGAGATCATTGATCGAGATTAAATCATGGACCAGGGACAGTATCTTGGCTATAACCTCCAAGATCTGTTCGTCTGAGGCATACACTAAGGGGTTAGTAGTCGAAGCTTTGAATGAAGCAGGAGCAGGGAGCAGGACTGAGCTAGCCAAATACTCAAAGCAACACTCACCTCCAAAATGCTAACTCAGCCTGTCAACATTCCCTCTCCAAAACAACCACAATCACAACCCACAAAACCAACTCCCTTACCCTCTAAACCAACAGCCGATGATGCACCTAAGAAGAAGAAGAGAAGGGTGTTGAGGCTAGAAGAAGAAGAAGAAGAGGATGATGTGGAAGAAGATAGGCTGCCTCTGTCTGCAGTCCTAACATTGGCTAAAGCCAAACCCATGCCCATCACTCCCACCTCACAGATGGAAGCTGTGAGAGTAAAGATTGAAGAAGAACAACAGCAAAGGCTTCATGATGATGAAAGTTGAAAAGCATCGACAAAACTTATGCTGCTCTCGTCATCAATAATAAGTATGAAAAAGGAAGCTCTGAGGTTGTACACCCTTGCCAACACATTTCAATATCAGAAGGAAAAGGTGAGAGTATGGCCTGATCCTAGGGTGGCTCACAGGATTGTAAAGAAAGACATTCCTTCGAGATACAAGGGCCAAGTAAAAAGGATCGTATGAAGAGATCACAGTGGTCCTTGTAGTATCACCCTGGGAGATTGTAGAAGATTTCAAGAAGGCCTATAGACTAAACAGCACCCCAAAAGATGTTAGAGAACAGAATTATTAACAGTGCGACCGACACGGTGCGACCGAACGGTTCCAATCGTACGAATGGAGATACGGCTATGTCCAATCATGCGTCTGAGCAATGCGAATGAGGTCCAGTCATGCGAATGGCTCACTCGTGCGACTGGAGCTGCTGTTATGCGAAAATCTCTAGGTTAAACGTGTTTTAGCCGTAAAAATTTGAACTTTCGCAAGGTTGAATTGCCTAAGTCCGTAGAAACCAAACTTTGATGAGCAGGGAACGTCCAAGATCACTTTTGACACAAAAGATTGCGTTTTTAGTGCAAAAACACAAACTTTTTATCAATCTTGATTGAATCGCATGTAATCAAGAGCCAAAGCTCTGATACCACTTGTTAGGTCCTGGTATTTGAACGAAATACCTGGAGATTAGCATGTAAACCAGATCAAATAGTGTCGAATCCTATTTGATTGGCGATCCAATCAGTGAGAACACATGAAGAATCAATCAAGAATTGAAACTAATGTTAGAAATCGATTGGAAATCGATCTAATGTGTTCTGTGAACTTGGAGAACGAATTGGGAGGTTTCTGGACGGCTAGGGTTCGTCTGGAATCGTAATTGATCGAGAGTTTTTATTTTTCACGAATTGAGTTGTATTTATAGGTTGGTATTATTCAATCGTGCGACTGAACCATTAGTATGGTTCAGTCATGCGATTGAGCCATGCGGTTGATTCATTCGCATGACTGAGTGTTCAGTCGTACGACTGAGCCAATCTTATGTTACAATCATACGACTGATCCAGTCTCCTGGTTCAGTCGTGCGACTGAGTCATTTGTATGAAATTGTTCATGCTAATGGTCCATTCGCATGGGCCATTCGCATGATAACTTTATTATTTTAAGTTTGAATGTATTAATTAGTAAACATTATATGTAAACATTCAACCAATCACTAACCTAATTAATTAATTTAATATCAGCTTATTAATGAAATATTAATCATTACAAATCACAAACGATTAATATCATTTCATTAATCATATCAAATTACACCAGAATCAGATAAACAAGATCTATTACATTTCATATCATGATCTAGGGACATACATGTATCAACACCTATCTTCTTGTTTGAGCAATTTATTTTTGTTGCACAGATCGCACCAACAACATAGGTTATCAGTTTGATTGCTTTTTGCATTTTTCATCATGTGCTTTGCTCATATTTTGGTCATTCGCACACATTTGTGGCGTTTATTTTGCTCATCACCCCTTATTGGAACTCTGTTGTTTGTGTTAACCAGGGATAAGATAATGACCCATAGCTTGTTGAACAACTTAGTTTGATCTTGAGATCACCAAAGAGGTCTACTTATTTATCGTGTTGAATATACCGACACATCATCTAATGGTCTAGCAACCTCTAGGTCTACTTTCTCCGTGTTACCTTAGTAGTAGCTAGTTTTACTATTATTTTTCCTTTTATTTTTCTTAGACTTCTCAAACTTATACTTTGACTTTCACATCTAATTCAATTTAAATCTTTTAAAATCCCAAATGCTTTGTTCCTGTGTACTATCATTTTCCATCGTCGTTGAATCGATATCTCAGATACGATCTCATTTCTATCAGCTTGCCTGTCCTCCTCCCTTATTTTTTTAATACTAACTTAACCTATTCTCCCCCTAAAATTATAAAACCGTAAACGATTTGTGTTTTTAGGATTTTAATAGGTGAAGAATTGAAATCAATAAGATAAATAAAATAAAATAAACTAGAATCAAAGAAAATAAAAGAAAATAAAAGAAATTAAAAGAAAACGGACTTGATGCATCAGATTAGACCATTCATCGTCTGGAATTACATCACATTTCTTTTTAATGCCGTTGACCTCTAACAAATACAGAAAACATGGTTTATCAAAAGCTTTTGTATAGAGGTCAGTGCGTTGAAAATTTGTATTTATTTTAACAACATCGATTAGATTCTTTTCAAAACAATCACGTATAAAGTGATATTTAATGCCGATTTGTTTGGTCTTAGGATGTTGGACAAGATTTTTAGTAACGGCTATTGCAGCAGAATTATCAACAAATATAGGGGTGTTAGAAAATTTCAAACCGTAGTCCCACATCTGTTGTTGAATCCAGATGATTTGAGAACAGCGGCTTATGCAGTAACATATTCAGCTTCACAAGTTGACAACGCAACTGATGTCTGCTTCTTACACTGCCATGTGACTAATCTTTTCCCAAAGAATTGACAACCTGCTAAGGTGATTTGTAGTTCATCTTGCAGCTGCCATAATCCGAGTCACTGTACGCGGTAAGCTCGAAGTCATCGTCATGAGGATACCACAACCCAAGTGTTGGTGTACCCTTCAGATAACGACATATCCTTTTGACCCCAATAAGATGGTTAACTTTTGGTTTTGCCTGATATGTTGAACAAAGACATGTTGCATACATAATATCAGGTCTTGAGGCAGTGAGGTACATGAGGGATCCAATCATTCCTCGGCACATGGTAGCATCAACCAGATCACCATTCTCGTCGGGTGCAACATCATGATTTGTAGCAAGTGGAGTCCAGCTGCAGAAGCATTATCCATGTCAAACCGACTAAGAATATCCCCTACATACTTGGTCTGATGTAGAAATATCCCCTTTGGTGTTTGATCCACCTGTAACCCGAGAAAGAACTTCATCTCTCCCATGGCACTCATTTCAAATTCTGCCTTCATTACTGCTTCAAATCCTTTACATAATTATTCGTTCTTAGAACCAAAGGTTATGTCATCAACATAAATCTGAACCTGCAACAGATCACCATCCTTTTCTTTGATGAACAGTGTACAGTCAATTACACCTCTATGAAATCCGTGTTTCACCAGGTGAGTTGAGAGTTTTTCATACCATGCTCTCGGGGCTTGGTGAAGCCCGTAGAGAGCCTTATCTAGCTGGTAAACTATGTCCTGATGATATGGATCCTCAAATCCTTCGGTTGACTTGCATACACTATTTCCCGAATTTCACCATGAAGAAATGCACTCTTTACATCCAATTGATAGACTTTAATCTTCATGTAAGAGGCACAGGCTAGGAAGATACGGATGGTTTGCATTCTCGCCACAGGTGCAAATACTTCATTGTAATCAATTCCCTCGACTTGTCGAAATTCTTGAACTACAAGTCGAGCCTTGTTCCTGATGATGATACCTTGGTCATCTTTCTTACATTTCAAGACCCATTTGGTGCCAATGACCTTAGCACCTTTAGGTCTATCTACTAGTATCCACACACCTAACTTCTTGAACTGAAGAAGTTCTTCTTGCATGACACTCATCCATGCCTCATCATTTAGGGCTTCACTGACGTATTTTGGCTCAAACTGAGACATAAAATAACAATAAGCACCATCGTGAAGGTACCCTTTCTCCATTATCGAGGCATAATCAGCTGAATACAACTGATTTCTTGTCTGAACTTCTGGTCTGACATCCCCAATGATATTGTCCAGAGGACGATAGACATTTAGGCGTGATCTAGGAGTGGTGGGAACAACTACCTCAGAATTAAGATTATGAACGTTTGGTTCCGTATCTGAGGCAATAGGAGTGTGAGGTTCCGAAGACTCAGAGGCATCAATGTCAGATGCTTGTGGACTTGCTGTAGTAGGAACCTGTTGCTCCTGAGTGTCCTGATCATTCTCCACGGCTTCAACGTCAGAGGAAGAGTCACTTACCTCGAGTGCTCCCCCTGAGTGGGTAGGTGATTCACCTTGTGAGCCAGATGATGTAGAGTCTTGTAATGGTGTGTTTAAGACATCATACATCATTTTGGCTGCTAACTCATCATCAGACGTGGAGAGAGGGATGTTGAAGGACTTGAAGAATTCATCATAGTCGAAAAAAAGGCGAGTCCTTTTCCAGCAAGAAGGGTGGTGTAACTCTGAACATCAACGTTACACCACACCTCTACGTGACCCGTTGAGTTGTTGTAAACTCTCTTATTCGGTATGTTGTATCCTAGAAAGATACCCTCTTCAGCCTTCTTGCTAAACTTCCCTTCCTGAGTTTTCTTCAGCAATGTACATGGTGCTCCAAACGGTTCGAGGTACTCCAGATTTGGTTTACGACGTTGAAGTAACCCGTAACACGTCTTACCATGACGCTTTACCACCAAATTCGATTTAGCGTGTAGCACGCATTGGCCACTACCTCATTCCAAAATTGGATAGGCAGTTTCGAGTCTGCTAGCATTATGCGTGCTATCTCTATTAAGCTGCGATTCTTTCTCTCGGCAACTCCGTTCATCTGAGGAGTGTAGTGGAAGTGAACTGGTGCACAATTCTTCTTTTCTTTGCAGAAAGCCTCCATCCATTGGTTCTTGAACTCGGTTCCGTTGTTTGAGCATACTTGTCTTACCTTCAACTTGTAGAGAGACTCCAGTGTAGTTACCAATTCTTTGAGTGACTCAAATATTTTGATTTCAGAAACATCACTCAGGAGAATCTTGAGTAGTCATCTGTAACTACATAGCAGTACAAGTCGCCTGCGATGCTTCTTGTACTGACTGGACCAAACAGATCCATGTGAAGAAGCTCAAGAGGCAGTTCTATAGAATTAACTTTCTTTGCCTTATGAGACTTCTTAGTCTGTTTGCCTTTTCTTGCAGGCGACACAACAATCTGGGAGTTAGAAGTTCTTGACATTGACTCCTCGCACTAGATCATTCTGGATCAAGTGGTTCATCTTCCGTGGATTGATGTGCCCCATTCTCCTATGCCAGGAGATAGAATCCTTCTCAGTAGCTTTTGACAAGAAACACTGAACTTGATGATCTGTTGTGAAGGCCTTTGATAGATCCAAGACGTAAAGGTCATTATATCTTGAGGCTGACATTAATACTTGTTCCTCCGGAATCATATAGTCCTTTTTCAGGACATATCACTTCTTATTGTCAAAAACTACCTTAAATCCTCACATATTTGGGAAACAGAAAGCAGATTATTCTGAAGTTGTTGAACATAGTTTACCTTGTCAAACTTAACTTTCTGGTTTCCTACTTCCCCTAAAGTTGTGATGTACCCTCCTTTGTTTCCAGCAAAAGAAACATGTCCTCCATTGATTTGTTTGACGTTTGATAGGAGTGCCCGGTTTCTCGTCATATGTCTTGATGCTCCGCTATCTATAATCCAAGTGTTTGTTTCAGCACTGTAGCGAACACCCTGTACATTCAACTGAAAACATTAGTTAAGGTGAGGGACCCAAGCTTTAACCGGCTTGGGTGTCCCAGAGGCATCACACATCATAAATTCTACCCATTGTCCATTAGAGGGTGAGGATGATCATTTGTCTTATTGTTCTCATTACCAAACATAGACTTTTCTTTCCATAAGCCAGCTTTGTGTAAGGCCTGTTTGTGATAAACAGACGACTGGCTGATAGGTTGAACTTTAAGTTCACTGACTCTTTTTGGTGGAGTCATGGAGCTTCTTTTGGAAGAGCTTTCTTTAGTGTCATAAAGTTCAATCTTTTTCTTTGGTGTCTGATAATAAGGGCAATAAGACGTTATGTGCCCATACTTTTCATAGTTATAGCATGATCTGCTTTCAACTTGACAATTTACCTGTTTCTATGGAGAAGTATGTGACACACGAGTGACTTCATTCTGTTTGGGTTTTGACACTTCTTGTTTAGATGTTTTATCTTGTTTAACAAAATTAATTGTTTGGACATTGTTAACATCTTTTCCCTTTTGTTTATTTGAACTTAGACATGAAGCACGTGATTGGTTAATTTGTTTGGTATTTCTTGGTTCAGAAATAGATTTTGTTGAACCAGAATTTATTTTAACCTTTTCAAATTGTTCGTCCAGATTAACACAAGGCATTTTACCTTTTGATTTTGAAGTGGCACCTTTTTTGTTTATTGACAGATTCATTTGGTTTACATGTGGAATCTGGATCACTTACAAGAGGAGTGGACACCACATGATCCTTGATTGGGTTATTATTTATTGGTTTACTTTTTACATTCATCAAGGTCTCATGTGGTGGTGGAACCACTTTATATCCCAAATCCTCCTCATTGTTGCGCTCTCTCACTAAGTGTTGGACAATGTGAGAACTTGTCCAACTATGCAGTTTTTGTTTTAATGAATTTACTTCTACTTCCAAAACTGCTTTTTGTTTCTTAGTGTCTTCTAGGGAGTTTAGATAGAACTTAATGTCATTAGCTTGGTTAAAGGCTACAACTTCAGTTTCCCTAAGTTGTTTGTTCAAGAGTTCTACCTTTTCTTTATAGATGTGCTCATTTTGTTTTAAGACTCTATTGGCTTCAGTGCACAGTTGTAAGTTCTTTACTAAGTTATCATTATGGTCTAATAACCTAGCAAATTTCATATCAATGCTTTCCCTAAATTTATGACAATCCGAACAAGCATGATTATTGAAAAGTTAAGTAGTGGTACTTACCTGAGAGGGTGAGGTTGAATCAGCCATCAAAGCAGTATCTGACTTCTCTAGTTATGGTGATTCTAGACTTGTTGGAATTGTCCCTTCTTCAGGCAGGTGATAAACTACAGTTGCAGTTTCATTAACATTTGACATCGCGAGTTCCACTACAATATCACCTTCGCTTGTTGAGTCGTCATCTAGATCCTCAACACTAGCGATGTTGGATTCTCCCGGAGATACAAACCGAAAGCTCCAATCTTGTCCTTCGTCATCCTGAGCTGTTAAGGCTTTAGGATCCTTGCTGGACGAAGTAGGACGGCTTGTGGGCTTATCCTGACAAGTGAAAGATGAGAATGGATTCCCCTTTCCAGTCTTCTTGGGCTTCACACATTCACATTTGAAGTGCCCCTTTTCCCCATAGTTGAAGCAGGTAACTTTTGTCTTGTCAAAACCAAACGTTGTGTCCTTAGTGGCAATCAGATTCTGTTTGGTCTTCTTGACAAACTTCTTTGCTCTCCGAACAACACTTGCTAAGGCCCACATGATGTCCATTCTTTCTAATTTTGTCTCGTCTACCTGCTCCTATTCCTAGTCTGCCAGATGGCAGTTCCCAATTTTCCCAGCAACTAGCCCGTCATAGGACTGGACAACAGCTGCTAAGAGATCCATGTGCTTATTTTCTACCTCTACTGTCACATTCCCGAGATTCTCGATCTTCAGTTTTGTAGCATTTGCTTCAGGTGCTATGTATTGGGTACCAGACGACCCTGACGTGTCAGATCCTGAAGTAGTAGCTTGTGATGGACCAGCTGAACTCGACAAAAACGCCATTTGAAGTGGTGCTCCAGACGTTTTGTCTTGTGGGGTTGAGTTGTACAGTGTCAGATTCTGATCATATGAAGACTTTTGGGTCCTGTACTTCATCCTCAACTCTTCCTCCCGCAGTTTCAGAATGATGTTGTTGATATCTAACTTCGCTAGCATATCATTCTGTCTGAGGTCGGAAACAAACGAACTCCACTTCTCGGGCAAACCATTTGCAAAGTTTGAAACTTTGCCTTCCATAGACGTAGTGACTCCATGAGTGTGCGGCTCACTCATCAGATGGTAGAAACAATCAATCACATCGTCCAAGCTCTCCTTCCCATTGATGAGAAGTTGTCAAACTCCTTCTTCAACGCTTTAGCCTATAGAGCTTTTAACCATGCATTTCCCTCATACCTCTTTTCCAATGCATCCCACAACTTCTTAGCTTGCTTGTTCTTAGAAAATTGATGGAAGATGTCCTTAGGAATTGACTGAGTCAGCAACACATATACTTTCTTCTCTACATTGTATTTTACCTTTTGTCCATCAGTCATACCGCCTAAGGTGAGTTTAACTCCATCTGCACCTATAGGCATACTATATCCAATCTCTATCGACTCCCACAGATTGGAATGTACTCCATTTAAGTAAATCTCAAACCTTTGTTTCCATTGTGGATAATCATCTAACATTATTAGCTTAGGGGGCTTGTTATGATTTTCCACTTTATTTTCTAGAAGCAATAAATTTTGAATCCTAGAATCCCTTCCTGCGGTGAACGCTGAATATTGATCCTCCATTACTTTTGACTTTGGTCTTTAGAACAAAACTGTTTTACTTGTGCGAAAGAAGGTGTGCGATTGGACAATTCGTGCGATTAACCAATGCGGATGGCTCAGACGTGCGAATGAACCAATACGGATGGCTCACTCGTGTGAATGGACGGGTGCGAATGGACAGTGCGAATAGACAGTTCAGTCGTATGAATGGATGTATGAATGAGTCTAATCGTGCGTATGAGGGATGCGTATGAGTTCAGTCATGCGATTGAGTCAATCGTGCGACTGAGGCTACGGAATCTTAAGAATTCGAAGGTTTAAGGTATTTTGACGCAAATACACGAAATTTTCAAGAACCCTAATGGCCGTATGATGGAAAAACGTTAACTTTACGACCTGGAGACGTCCAAAACAACGTTTGACACAAAAAGATTGCGTTTTTGCATGAAAAACACAACTTTTATATCAAAATCGATTGAATCACATGTAATTCAAGAGCCTTGGCTCTGATACCACTTGTTAGAGGACCGTGTACTGTACGGAGTACTAACTGATTCACGTGTATACCGAATCAAATAGTGCGGAATCCTATTTGATTGGTGATTCAATCAGTGAGAACGTGAACCCGATCGATATAAGATTAATCTAAACATTAAGAATGAATAAGAATCAATGAATAACGATCTATGAACTTGGACTGGCTTTCTTGGACGTTCTGGACGGCTAGGGTATGTGTATGAGTCGAATTCTTCAAAGTGTTTTTTTTCACGAATTAAGTGGTATTTATAGGATAGGGTTACTCATTCGTGCGACTGAACCATTAGCATGGTTCAGTCATGCGAATGAGTCATGCGGTTGATCCATTCGCACGACTGAGTGTTCAGTCGTGCGACTGAGTCAATCTCATGTCACAATTGTGCGATTGATCCAGTCTCCTGGTTCAGTCGTGCGACTGGTTCATTAGCATGAAGTTGTTCATGCGTATGGTCCATTAGCATGGGCCATTCACATGAGAACTTCATATGACTAAGTTTGAATATGTTTCACAATCATTATTTGACTTAGATCTATTCAAACAACCACAAACCTATATAGTTAGTTCAATAAGCGTTAACACACAATAATCAATGAAATATTAAACATTATAAGCATAACCACACATTGTATTTCATTCAAACCATCCAGTTACATATATGTAAGACATGAAAGACTTTTTACATTAAGCTCATAAACTAGGTACATATGTATCTACACACATCATACGTACACATAGATAATATCATTATTATCTTTATTATTCATTCATTAACTTCCATTCATTCATGCTTTCTTACTTTTATTCATATGTTCATCATTACTTCTTTTCATTTCATCAAAAACCAAAAACTTTACCCCACCGTCATGCATAAAGCGGGTACTGGGCCGGGGTCTATCATAGACCCCCCGTCATGGCGCACAACAACCTGGCCATAGTACCTAAGGCTAAATTCAGGTGTACCATTTTCATGTGCTATACCCACCGTCATGCATAAAGCGGATACTGGGCCGAGGTCTATCATAAACCCCCCGTCATGGCGCACAGCAGCCTAGCCACAATATATAGGGTAAGCGATAAAGGTTCTATACAAATGGTCAGTCATAAAGACGGACCCTAGTGTGCGTCCTTCTGGGGTAGCTAACCCACACACCGTTGGACTAACACCCTTCATTGGGCGTGTTCCCACATACAAGGCTTGCCACACTTACTTTACTTTCCTTCGTTCATTAATGCATGCATTCATTCATCATTTTCCTCTTTTCATTATCTTCCACTTTACGTTACATAATACTTTCATTTCATTCATTAACATTCAACGTAAAGCCACAGGAAAATAATCATACATAATAAGGAACATCACCATACACAGTCAACATCATCATACAGGGCATCATACATACATAACATACATCATACATACCATCACGCATAAGCATCAATCACGCACCATAACATGCCCATCATAACATCTATGACCTCAGAAATTCAACTTACATAGCCCCCGAGAACCTCCCAAGTCAAAGCCTAAATTTCACTTTTTTCCCAAAAACTCAGAAAATTTTCCAAGTGTTCATCCGTATTTCCTTTTTTGTTCATCCTCATTTCTTTTACTCATCCGCATTTGTCAATGCTCATCCACATTGACTTTACTCATCCACATTTGTTCAATCGCATGAACTTATCCACATTTGTTCATCCACAATGACTTTAACTCATCGCATTTGTCAATGCTCATCCGCATTGACTTTACTCATCCACATTGACTTTACTCATCCTCATTTCTTCAGTCGCATAAACTTATCCACATTTGTTCATCCACAAAGACTTTAACTCATCCGCATTTGTCAATGCTCATCCGCATTGACTTTACTCATCCACATTGACTTTACTCATCTGCATTTCTTAAGTCGCATGAACTTATCCACATTTGTTCATCCGCATTGACTTTAACCCATCCACATTTATCAATGCTCATCCGCATTGTTCATCCGCATTAACTTTGTTCATCCACATTTGTTCAGTCGCATAACTTACTCATTCGTATTAAATTTGTTCACACTTAGACTTTCTCATCCGCATTTGTTCACACTTAGACTTTCTCATCCGCATTTGTGAATGCTCATCCACATTAACTGTTCATCTGCATTTGTTTTTCAATCGCATGAACCTTATCATCCGCATTGACTTTCCATCCGCATTGACTTTCCATCCGTATTTGTCAACACTTAAGCAGTTTTTTCTAAACTTAGGCGTATGAACTACTGTATGGGCACATGAGCAGCCTAGGGCACACTATTCATTAGATTCAATCCCCAAATATCATCTTTCATGTTCTAAGCTTAAATCATGCATTCTAAGCCTTAGAAACACAACCATAACATCATCAAGCATGAACATAGTCCAATATCACATCATAACAGCAACATACACATATTCAAACATATGGGTATAAAACCCAGTTTTATAAAAACATATATTTATGTATTTCCAGTCCCAAAATCAGTTAAAAACCAGTAAAAGAGGGGTTCTAGAACTTACCTTTGCAGCTCTTGAGTATGGCTTCTTCTAAACTTGTCTGTAATTGAGTTCAACAGCCAAGAAACCCACTAAAACACACACACAACCGAACATACAAACACACATAAGCATACAACCGAGGCAAGGCGAGTTAAGGACACTTAAAAACTATGAATTCTTACATTGAATTCGAATTCTTTCTTGTTCTTCACAAAGACCCGAGAGTTCTGCTCTTTTCTTTCTCTCTCTCTAAAAATCTGAGAATTGTGTGGGTGTAGAAAGAGTGATGGGCGGCCATCACCTTTTACACCCACTTTTTCAAACCTTTTGTGCTTTTGATACTTTTTACCCTTCAACTTGGGTAAAATATCTTTTCTTTCTTTTTCTACACTTTATTCTTCTTTCTTTGACTAAAAAAATAACCGGGTGCTACATTGGAGCATGTGGTGATGATGGTGTTTGAGTGAGAGGTAAGTTGAGAAAGTCCTCACTATTACCTCAGATGCTAGTTCAAGGATTGCATCAGTGATAATTAGATCATCAGACAAGGAGTATAACCCTTCCGCAACTTGCATCTCATCTTCAAAATATTGGAATGGTTCTTCTGCTGCTTTGACTTCAGCTTCAGAAGTTTGTGGGATTGCACTATCTATCCAAACTATTATGGTTGCGGGGCCATCAGTCCCCATATCCCCTTCGAAATCAATCTTGGGTTCAATGTGGACCTCAGGTTGACCAACTTCCTTGACAGTGGTAGATGGTGCATTCAACCTTGAAGCTCTTCAGCCCTAAAATATGCCATAACAACATCCGAACTCGGCTGTTCAATAAAAGATCTTATTAGAGAGGTGTTGTGGATCAACCTCATGGCATTAAAGAGACATAATTTTTTCATCAGTACCTATAAGAACATTGGTTAAGGATATGAAAGTTATGTCTACTGACACGGGACCTTGATCAATGTCTAATGACATTGAGCCTATGATGGGGTTGTCCCTTTTTAGCTACTCAAGAAAGTATAAAGACTTATCCTGAGGGTTGTTAGCTTGGGTTTAGGGCTTATGGGATTGAGACTGAGGAGACTCAATGCCTATATTAAGGTCAATTGTGAAGGAAGGTAGGACCTCAGACTGAATGGGAGCCCATGTTTCCACTCTAGCCTTTTTGGATTGAACAAGAGGGACTTGTTCAATCAGAGGAGATTGAACAAGGGTTCATTTGGATCGTCTCTAATATGTAATTTTGATGGGGTGAGAAGGTATATTTTGCATTGTGAAGGTTATTGCTGGTGTGGGTTCATCACCTATGAGGTTAACAGGGATGTCACCAGGAGCCATTGGCTCAATCATACATGAAAAAAAGCTCAGTGTGTCTTCCAGAAAAGTTAGTGGACACCCTCACAACACCTTGAAGATGGTCGGCCTCATGTGAGGGACAGGTAGAGTAGTTGTATAGACAAGCTTACTCTTTGATTATATGCTGAATGAATAGGGGATACATGTAAAATGTTTCCCTTTGAAGGTTCCCCATTAGATTGGTTAGCACAAACCTTGAGTAGTTGAACTGGAAGCCTTTTACCAACCCGTGAACTAGGCATCCTAGTTCATAGGGAATTTGATCCCATCCCCTAGACTAGTTTAACAAGCGGTGAAGGACTATGTGAAGCAGGAACTTCCAGTTGTAGGAAAAGTTAAACTTGTACACAGTTGATCTACTCACATCACCATCATACCCCATTTGGGTATACGTGTCATCCAGGTATGCTTTGGGAAATTCTGTAGGAGAGTCCTCATCAAGAAGCTCTAGATGCTCCTTGATAATTTGTTCAGATATGATCAATTTCTGACCATAAATGTTGGACCTAATAACTCTAACCCCATTCAGGGTTCAATCTAACTGTTTTCTCAAAATTCAGTCTTTTGGTTTAAATAAAAAATGGGGTTATTAGGGCAATGTAGTAGGTGGATTGGGTAAGGAAGGTGATAGTGCGCCTTGGTTATGCTGAGGGTGTAGTACCATTTTGGATAAAGTTATAGAGGAAATGACTTTGATTTTGGGTAGATTGATGACAAAGAAAGCTTTGGGCAGTGAAATTGGTAAAAAGATTAAAGGGGTGAGTCGGAAGTATTTAAATGGGTGAAAATGACAAATGGATAAGGTGAAGTGATGGTTTGGGGTATGATGCGACAAGGGAGGTATGGTTAAAACCATTTAAATTATTCTGACATTATTAATAAAATCTTTATCTTTTTACAGTGTGGGGCCCAAAAGATTTTCGTTACATAGTAAAGCTTTTTTCAAGGGTATGAGTTTCTCCGAGAATAATCTCTTCTTCAGAAGCCAAAATTATTTCCGAATGTAAAATTTATCCTTAGAAAAATTTATTTCCAAGAGTAAGAAGGTCTTCCGAATGGAAGAGTTTTCAAGCTTCGGAAGTAAATATGATACAACATCAAATTTTCTTCCGAGACTAAAAACCCTTCGGAGAGATAAAACTAAGTTGGAGGAATTTTTCTTCGAAAGATACAAAAGATATCTTCCAAGGGTTAATTTCTCTTCGGAAGAACTCATACTTAAACAAAATTTTGAAGAAATACTTTTGTTACAGGGCTTATATTGTATCGACAAAGACATGACATATTTTGAAAAGGTTTTCAAAGAAGATGGACTAATTAATGTTTATCATCCTAATAGCCATAATAAGATACTTAACTTTTTGTTCATCAAATATTTTGGTGAAACAATCAGTATATTATTCATTTGAATCAACTTCGACTAGTTTAACTAGATTTTTTCATGAATATCTCTAATGAAATGATACGTGATGTCAATGTGCTTTGTCTTGGAGTGCTTGACTGGATTTTTTATAATGGAGATGACACTCTTATTATCAATGTAGATAGGGTGAATCCATAGTCTATCATCTGGTTTTGAATCCACAGCAGCTAAGCACAACAGCTAGCAGCAGTAATGTATTCACCTTTATCAGTAGATGTTGAGACATACGATTGCTTCTTGCATTGCCATGAGATGATCCCTCCACCAAGAAATTGACATCCTCTTAATGTTGATTTCTTGTTAATGTTGAAACCACCATTGCCACTATCAGTGTACCCATAGAGATTGAAATTGGTGTTCCTTGGATACGAGAAACCCAGTTTAGGTGATTATTTGAGATATCTAAGGATTCTCTTGATAGTAACTTGGTGAGACACCTTTAGAACAATCATTCAGACATTATATCCATTAAGATGGCAGAAACAAACATCCCCTTAGTTACACATAATTAGTTATGGAGCTTCAGCCAAACAATTACAATCAAAGGAACATGAAAATAACAAACTAATAAAAAGGTACAAAGATAGGTTTGATCTCTAAACTTGGCATTTCTAACTCATACACTATACATATTACTATTTCCACTAACCACCACACGTCAGTGAAAGACCTTCGATCTTCATCACGCAAAAGTATTTAAGTGATCCCTTACAAGATCGGTTTTTATCACACAACACTATTTTAGTCTCTCAAACTCACCAAGTCTCACTCGGATTGATGATGCAGAATTCTCTATGAGTTGATAATAATATACTTAGTAAATCAAACACAACACAAGGAAATGGTTTTAAAGATACTTGTATATATTAATTCTCAACCTAAAATATTACAAGACTCTTACAAGCATGTTTATAGAGTTACAATGAGAAACTATATATACTACTATCTACAGCCGGTTATACTTTGATACTAGCTAGGAACCTATGACTAAAGCAAATACTACATTGCTAAAGGTAAGGTATCTTAGATAAAAATACTATCTAAGATTTGGTAGTCATGACATGTTCGTGACTTATCTTTTGTCACAAACTGAAGTTGGTAACTGTATTAACTGATAAGAAATAAATAGTGGAACAAAGTATGGTCAACTACATGGGCGTGGGAAAGCACAATGCAGTATTTTAAAGGTTGCAGCAGAGTGTCAGAAGGACCATATTTATGTTCACTGGTTAATAGTAGGTTCTTCCGAAGGTTAACTAGCTTCGGAAGAACAAGTTCTTCCGAAGCCACTTATACTTTGGAAGAGTCTACTTATTCCGAAGCTTGATGATTTTCATACTTCGGAAGTCATTGTTTTAAACTCTTCTAAATGTTGATCTTCGGAAGAGGGAATACTTTGTATTCAGAAATTAGAGTTTCTCTTCGGAAGCTCTGTTAGTCTTGAACTTCGAAAGTTCAGCATTTGCATTCGAAAGTTCTTTTGCCATTGGAAGTTCTTCATCAGTTGCACCAAAAATGTTCTAAGTGTTTGTTTTGGTTGCACTAGCTTTACTTGATCCAACATCCCTCTTCACTAATGTCTTGACATGGTCTTTGGTCAAGATCACTTCTTTAGGGGATTATTGCTCATTTGTTGTTATTGATTATAGTTACCTCATTAGAGAATTGATAATTAAAACTCAAATGTAGCTTGTATAGCTTCATAGCTTGATAAGTTAATTCCAGAATTTCAGCTAAATAAGATCAATTTGGTCAAAAGTCTTGCAAGGAAAATGCAAGGCTTGAATTTTGGGATTTTTGGTTGTTTCTTTTTTATTTTGATCATTTTCTT
Organism: Flaveria trinervia; assembly: GCA_025506515.1. Lineage (NCBI taxonomy): Eukaryota > Viridiplantae > Streptophyta > Magnoliopsida > Asterales > Asteraceae > Flaveria > Flaveria trinervia. The sequence goes on along the minus strand of CM046455.1, from coordinate 8,793,552 downwards.
TTATGCAGTTTTTCTTTCTTTATAAATAGGCTGTAGAATAAACAAGAAGATGTACCCAATCTCTTCTTCTCTGTTTTCTTTATTAATAAAATTTGTGCTGAATACTTCATCATTTTCTAGTTTCTATACTTTTCTGTTTTGTTCTTTGAGCCAATTTATCTAACAATTGGTATCAGAGCATAAACCAGAAGATCCTAGCACTGTGGAGGAGGAAGTGAGCTCGCTTATTAAAGCAGAAAAGAACCAGAAGCCACCAAGAGGCTGTTATGGCAGATCTAGTCAACCAAACAACAGTTACAGTGAGAGAAACAGGGTCATCATCATCATCTTACCTCTGCCCAATCTTAACCCAGACAAACTACACGTCTTGGGCTATAAAGATGGAGTCATTCATGGATGCCCAAGGTATTTGGGATGCCATTGAACCACCTAAAGGCGTCACTGTGGATGTCAAAATCAGGAAGAAGGCACGGGCTTTCATCTTTCAAGCGTTGCTGGAAGATATTCTGCTACAAGTTACAGAACATAAGGAGGCTAAGAGTGTGTGGGATGCCTTGAAAACTCGTTATCTTGGGGCTGATAGAGTCCAGGAAGCACGGATTCAAACATTGAACCGTGAATTCAAACTATTGACCATGAAAGAAAGTGATAGTATCGATGAATTTGCAGGAAAGATTGGTGCCATTGTGTCCAAGTTTCGAACACTTGGAGCAAACATAGAGAAGAAGACGAGAGTGAAGAAGGTGCTTAATTCTACACCAAATAGATTTCTGCCTATTGTCGCCACAATAGAGAAATTGTCAGATCTGAACAAGATGCCTTTTGAAGAGCTGGTCGGGCGTCTCAAGGCATACGAAGAAAGGCTCAAACCGGCTGAACCAGTCAAGACTCAGCAGGTCAACTGTTGTTGACAAAGTCAGAATGGCAGATTCGACAGAAACAAGAGTCAAAACAGAAGGGTTTAAGCTCGAGTAATTTGCGAGGGCGTGGGCGAGGTCGGGGCAGATACAGTCATGACCGAGGGTGGAGACAACCCTCAAACAAAGATTGTAGGGGTGATCAATCTGATGAAGGAAGTAGAGAACCTGATTAGGAATATCATATGAAAAGACAAGACAGAAAGAATTTACAGTGTTACAATTGTGACAAAATTGGTCATTTTTCAGCCGAGTGTCGGGCCCCTAGCAAAGCCGAGAATGAAGCTAATTTTGTCATAGAAGACGACGAACCTACTTTACTAATGGCGAAGACAAAATTTGGGATGTTAAATGAAAAGAAGGCGTTTCCAAGTTTGCATGGCAAAGATGAGAATGAAGACAACAAATGGTATTTGGATAATGGAGCTTCGAATCATATGACCGGGCGGAGGGGATTTTTCAAGGAACTTGATGAAAAAGCCATCGGAGATGTACGATTTGGAGATGGATCTATCATTAAGATCAAGGGAATAGGGTCGATTCTATTGCAATGCAAGAATGGTGAACAAAAGGTAATTTCAAATGTTTACTTTATTCCCGGATTGTGCAAAAACATCTTAAGTTTAGGTCAATTTGATGAAGAAGGCTGCAAAGTATGGATGGAAGATGGACTACTACGATTATATGAACAAAGCGGAAGGCTACTAATGAAGATTCAACGATGTCATAACAGGTTATACAAGATCAAATTACAATTAGTTCAATTTGCAGAGTTTGAAAAAAGTGTTGAATTCCCTGTCAATGAAAAACCCATTTTGGAAATTGAAGATGGGTCTGTAGAGCCCAGTGAACAAGCTCAAGTTGCATCAGATTCAAACTGCAGTCTTGAACCTAGTATTTATTTCAGCCCATCAATTACATATATTAGGTCTAGTTCAGCAGACCCAAATACATTAAAAAATGGAGAAAAAGTTGTAGCAAAGATTATAGGCATAAAAGAGATCGTTGTTGGAAAAGAATGTGATAAGAATCTGCTAGATGAACTTAGACTGTAATGGAAGGATAGTTTACCTTCAGATATGATAGAGAGTCAAAATAAACAAACATTACAACAAACTCTTGGTGAAGGAAGTGTTCAAGAAGAAAGAGTAATAACCAAGGTTGCATTAAAAAGAATGAGGATGGATTGAATGCAACCTATGGAGAAGCTGTTAAGCAAGTGTGTTTCAAAAAACTGAAGCGAAAGAACAAAGGCAAGAAATGCATGCAAAAGGCAAAAGGACTGGAATTAAGGGGGTGAATGATAAGCTAATTCCAGAATTTCAGCTAAATAAGATCAATTTGGTCAAAAGTCTTTGCAAGGAAAATGCAAGGCTTGAATTTTGGGATTTTTGGTTGTTTCCTTTTTATTTTGATCATTTCCTTTTATGCAGTTTTTCTTTCTTTATAAATAGGCTCTAGAATAAACAAGAAGATGTACCCAATCTCTTCTTCTCTATTTTCTTTATTAATAAAATTTATGCTGAATACTTTATTATTTTCTAGTTTCTATGTTTTTCTGTTTTGTTCTTTGAGCCAATTTGTCTAACAACCTCATTAGAGAATTGATAATTAAAACTCAAATGTAGCTTGTATAGCTTCATAGCTTGGATACCACTTGTCGGAGCAAACATATCTATGATTGGTTTTGCAGTTTCGTTTGTTAGGTATAAACTATGTTGTTCTAATTATTGAACCATATGTTTGTTTGTTTAAGCATTTATTATCTAGTATATCAGAGAAACAAGCTTGTAGAATAAAGAAAAGAGATTCTTAAGCTTGTCAGATTATTTATTTACTGATGAAGTACATATTATAATACATAAGCTACAAGATCAATAATACTAATTTAGAGTTAAGATATCGCTCTCTGTTATCAGTTACTTATAATAGTTATGTATTTATAGTCCAATATTTATGGTTAGAAGAATATGAAAATAACAAGCTAATAAAGAAGTAAAAAGCTAAGTATAATCTCTAATAGTTGGCACTTCTAATGTATACGCAAGACACATTAGTCTTTCCACTAGCCACCATATACTGTCACATATACAAACCAAAGATGATGAAAAATTAAGGTGGAAAAGAAGCTAAAACATCAAAATTGTTTAACTTGTAACAACCCGAAATTTTCCAAAGAAAAGATAAGTTCTCGCTTGGAAAAAACTTCTCGCACGACCAAGAGTTCTCGTGCGAGAAGACCTACGAAGGAGTGAGGCCTTATAAATAGGCTAGAGGACTCCAATATCTCCACTTCATGCGAAAAGTTCTGTTGCTGTGGTTGAGAGAGAAATCGGTGCTAAGTGGTGTTTAAAGTATGTATTCGATAGTATTCAATGTATTTATGCGTTTACAAATAGCTTGTAATGATATTAGTGCATGAATATGTAGCTCCTGTCGGAAAGCTCGGTTCGGGTTCTTCTTGTGCAAATATCAAAAGGCGTGTTCTAGACCCCTCTTTTTATATGTTTTCCATGATTTGGGGTTAATATGCATACCTTAATGAATATTTTATAACGTATATTACTATAGATCATTATTGTACGTTTTTGGGTGTTAAAATGGTAAAAGAACCAATAACTGGGGGATGAAGTTTCAAACAACCGAATAGTTCTTGTGCGAAGAGAGAGTTCTCGTGCGAGAAGTCTGGTTCTCGCAACATACGGTTATCTTTCAAGTTCTTGCGCGATGAAGATAACTTGCATGAAAAGTTGTTGTACCTTGGGAGATTTCTCGCGCAGAGAGTAAGTTCTCGCGTGAGTTATAATGTTCTAGTGCTGATGTTCTCATGCGATCCCATAGATAAATACGTGTATAGATACCTCTGTATAGTGTGTGATAAAGATATTTTTAACAGAGAACTTATGGCTAATGAAATAAAGTATATATAATATCACAGCTAAAGATTAAAGTAAGATAGTAAAGTCACATGTGAAATGTTAAACAACTTGAATAATAAATTCAAGAACAGTTATCCGCTAAAGCACAACTATGAAAATATTAAATTATGCATAGAACATCTTGCAAGCACTAATAAAAGAGATTTGCATTCGTTTCATTCTTACTTGACAAAGGAGTTATGCCTTGTTCATTCTCACCGATAAAGGAGTATGCCTTGTGCATTTGTGCATTCTCACTACTAAAGGAGTTATACCTCGTGTATACTCACCTGATAAAAAGGGCTAAGCATTTGTGCTAAGCTTAAAGATGAAGTAAAAGAATAAAGCTAAAGACTATGACAAAGTAAATAATAAAGTAAAAGCTAAAGTATAGTTAATGAACGAATATTATGGTAGTTAATGAAGCCTTACTCTTACGTAAGCATAAAGTTAAAGTATATGTATTGTTAAAGTTTGGAAAGGTGTATGTTCATGAATAAGTTTGGTTATAGTAATTTGATAAAGTAACCTACAACTCACTTAGTGTCGCTAATGTTTGTATGCGTATTAGATTGACAGATATGCTACATAAATAAGAGGTGAGCTTGACAGGATTGGGAAGCTACCTAGCATTTGGTCAAGACTAGCATCTTTGCCTGGATTAAATATAGATAGTTAAAGTTATATTTTATGATGTAAATGTTTAAATGAAGACAATGTTTTCGTTCCGCTGCTTATATTAATGAAATTTGATGTTCGAGAACTCATGTTTCTGTTGTTTGGAAACATGCCTTACAGTTCTTAAATTAAAAGTAATAGAAAATGTACCTTTTAGTTGTATTATAAAAATCAACTTCTACTCAACCTAAATATTCAACAAAAAACACACATATATCGAACTAATTAGTTTATACATGTTATTATATTAAGATCCTTCAGATGTCACCAAGTTCCAAACTGGAGTCTAGAGGTTAGGAGAAGAGCAGTTGCCATGGGTGGGTAATTGCTCATTGAACGTCAGCGGTGGGTGTGTCATACTTGGAATGGTGAGATGTAATTATCGAATTTTGTATTTTCAGATTAGTGGCATTAGTGGTTTAAGGTTTTCAAGACTTAAATAATTTGGTATTTTCATCAACGATTGCTTCACAAGCATTGACCCTATCTCTAAATAAAGTGATACAGATGACAAAATTGTTAACGTTAACTTTTCATATTCAAGAAGAAGTAGGTTGTCACATCTTGAGTTTAGGTCACCTCGGGCCATGTAAACCAATCAGGATGGTTTCACTATTTTTTTCAAAAAATTATTTTCTAATAATCTTTTGCGGCGGATATTCATTTAATAATATTGTTGTAATACTATTAAAAAATCAAGTCAATCTTCACTGAATCATTTTATTAATTCATAATATTGTTTTACAAATTATATACATAGCCACAAGATTCCATTCTAAATACATGTCCATCTTAATTTCTAAATAGAGTTTGTAAATATTTCCTATTCATTATCACTAAAAACAATGATAAACTTACCTATGAGTAATAACCCTTTGCGCATTAAACCATTACTACCCATGCTTATGTGGTATCCCTTTAAGGGTCCTACCCTTCACATGTGTATCTTTTTTATCAGACCACGGGATGCTTGTCTTGTATTTCATTAACATGCATTAATAAATTAACATGTATTAATAAATTAACTCTTGCTCATGTTGGTTTTTTATTTCATTCCAAATGAGAAAATGTATTCAACTTTAAGTTAAAGTAGAGCCTTTCTTTGGTGTTGTAGTGAAGCTCTGGGTTGCTCAAGTAATTTCATAGCTTATTACTAAGCTAGGAATGTTCTACAGATCTTTCGACGACTTCAAATCGTTGAGTGTCGAGCATAGTTTCACGAAACGAATTAGAAAGGACATGCGTGCGATTCTCAAGGTTAAGTGTGTGTATATGTAGGTGTGAGTATGTGAAAATGAGCTGAGAACTCACCTAATTACATGTGAGGTCGGCTAGATGATGCGGCATGCATCTTGTGTACCCTCTACATGCCTCACATGTGTCACACATGCATCGCCTTGAGACCATTTTTGTCTTGTGACCTGTATCCATCTCCTAATCCGGTCCGCATCGTGAGCCACACATCAAAAGTTTCCCATTAGTCATAAACCATGTCATGGCTCCAAATTGTTTCCTTAGCTGGTCAATGCTCCTCGCATTCCTTTTCTGATGTAGTCTACGTCAGCCTTATGTTCCTTAATTTTGTTTTTTCTTCAACCCCAACCAGGGGCCTTACCCCTTGAACCCAACCAAGGGCTGTCGTTCCTTGGACCCCAATTCCAGGGGACCTTGCCCATGAACCTCCATTGTCATGCAAATGTTTTGGGTTCTAGGTTTGGTTTTGACTTGGGGTTTGATACAAACATTGAATGTTGAATATGATGAAGAATTAAGGTATGGGAAAAGCTATATATCGGTTGCTGTATAGAAGATAGTGTGGTTCATTGCTATGTACCAAAGAACAAAGAACGATGAACTAGGTTTGAAGATATCCACATCTCTTAATTCTTTTCTATCTCTCTTCCTACTGACAAGCTTAACAATGTTGCAACTTAACACCGGGGTGCAAGGATAAAAATTTGCATACCAGACTTAAATGTAGAACATGTCATATCATATATTAAACAAAGACACTAGGCCTAACTCTTAGCATCCGTGCAGGATAAAATATGTATAGCACACAATCATTAGATCAATTGTCATAGAAATAAAAAAACTCAACTACCAATATATATATAATAAGTACACATAACTAAGCTTCAATCCAAGTCAACGTGCATCTACCCAAAAGCTACTTTTGTAGAAGCACATGTTTAAATATATTTGTTTAGCAACTAGTAAAAACTCACGAGTAATTGAAAATATGTAACGAATCTCAAAAAGACTTTTATAAAAAAATGTATATTAAAAAAGTGTACCTAACATAAATAAGTCATAAATATGTACCACACAAATGCCATACATGTGCGATGTCTAGTCGTTTATAATTAACGATGATAAATAATATTATTTACTAGTACATTGTTATGTAAGAATGCATTCACCCTAAGAATGTAAAGCAAAAAGGGATATTGATAAACACAAGACTCATTAAGTATTATGGTTCTTGTCGGTGTAGTGTTTACTATATCCACATAGGTGTACTACAATACTTCCCTATCATTATAACTCATCATTATTCTATTGACTAACTATATGCACACATAATAGCCTTAGCCCTATAACGTACTTTGTTCCAGACAAGTAATGTCTACAAATTTTAAGTGCGAATACTAAAACTCCTAGTTCCTTTCATAAATTTTCAATTGTCATGATGCATAGAAATCACCTTGTTCCCTTACATTAGTATACAACATAAGCCTTGATGTGAATTACATGAAATGTTCTCAGATACGTCAAGTAGTGATAGTATCGGTGTACTAGCGTCTCAATTCTTCCTTTTGTTGGTCACCCATTCAAACATTTTATCTTTATGAGTTAACAAAGTAAACGGTATGGATATTCTCAAGAAGTTCTGGATAAGCGTTTGTAATATGCGACAAGTCCTAACAATTGCCTTGCTAAGGTTGACATCTTAGGAATTCCTAGTTCTTATACCCTTGATCTTTGTTAGGACTCCTCACTCAAAATATGTCCCAAAAATAATATTTCATTCGATCAAAACCCACAATTAAAAACTTTGCATAATGTTGTTCTTTTCTAAGCAATTCCTAATTAGTTTCAAGTGTTTTTCATCCAGCTTCTCAATCTTGGAATATCTCAAGATGTCATTTATGAAGACAATGAGGAATTTGTTTCAACACAATCTGCGTAGTTTAACATAATGACATTACTAAAAAACTCAGATGACCATATATAGTTTGAAATGTTGTTTTTTAGGACATCATCTTCTTTAATCTACAATTAATGATGCCCTGGTCTCAAATCAGTTTTGAAAAAAATAACTAGATCCTTAGGTCATCAGTCTTAGCTAGTGGCTACCTAATATTTATTGTTACTTTATTGAAATTATGGTAATATATACACATCCATGTAGTCTCATCCTTATTTTCATTTAATAATACAATAGCACCCAAGGTAAGAAGCTCAAACGTATAATTATTTTATCCATAAGCTCTTGAAATTACTTCATCGGCTCTTGCATTTTAGAAGGCGTTGGCCGGTACGGTGACAGAGAAACAAGTGGTGCTCTACAGACTAGATCTATTCTAATTCTACTTCCCTTGGTTGGGGTATTCTAGGTAAGTCTTTAGGAAACACATCAGGAAATTTATATACAACTAACGTCTTCATTCTTCTTATCATCACTAATTTCCACCACATATGTTAGAAACGGCTTACATCCATTCCTTAAGCGTTTATTAGCTTCCACACATAAGATGATGTTTAGTTTACTCTTAGACTTTTCACTATCAATCACAATTTTTTTCTTGTCTATTGATAGTTTTACCATCTTCTTTCCACTGAGAATTTACGTTTTATTTTAGATAACCAAATCCATTCCTATTATTATGTCAAACGATCCTAGTTCTATAGGAAATAAATCAATCATAAAACGATGGTCATATAGTTATAAGGCATAATCCTTAAGTACTTCATTTGCTTTGAAAATCATACCGCCAACTAACTACACGGTAAGAATTAGGTAGTTCATAGTTCTTCGACTCTTAGTTGTTTGTTTATCCAGAAACGGTCTTTAATTGTTCCATTTTCCCATATTTGACTAGTAGTTCAATTTCAATTTATACCAGCCATTAGCCTCTTCTTGGATTGATGTTTACCGTTTGACTGATTTTTGTAAGTTTAATCATCATTCGATACTCATCTTTTGTTCCACGGTTAGTAGTATCCACAACCATTTCAGTTTTTGGTGATTCCAACTTTGTTTGGTGTTCATATTTTATTTGATGGTAATAGTTAAGGGTGTTGATCGAGTCAAATATTTGGGTTTCAGTTAAATTGGTACATGTTATTTGGGTTTTAGAGGTATGAAAGTCTAACTGAAATATGACCCTAATAACATTCGTTTAATTGGTTTTATGTTGTAGGAATAATGGGTTGCTCGGGTCGGATATCGGGTGTTAAACAATGAGATTAAGTGGTCTAGCCAATTTGTTTTCATATCTTGATGAGTTAGTGAACTTAAATTAGTTAACTTCAAATATTTAAAGTGTGTTACAATATATAACTGCATACAAATAATTTAAACCAATTACATGTCAATAAAGCCATGTCAATAAAGCTCAAATCTTAGCTAAACTTTGATTACAATATAATGAAATATGATCTTAACTGCCACTCATGTATGGAACTCAAGTGACTCACGTGCATGGAAGCTTCTTGAATAAGTCTTGTTATTATGCATGTGCTCCTTTGTTTTAGTTGTAGTTAGTTGAATAATGAGTCATTCTTATTTATAAGATGAGTCAGCTAGTTGTTAGTTTGTTGAGATTTGTGTGGGTCTCATTTTCTATTTAAGTCATTTAATTCTGCTTTCATGTACTCAATCATCGATTATAATCATAAGTTCTTGAGTTCCACTTTTATTCCTTGTCAATTATATTAAAAATTCCAACAATTTTGGTATCAGAGCCAAACTTGGCTCATCGATCTCCATCTCTGTTCCCTTCGACTAATTTGTTTGCTGCTCTCCCTCCATGGCCGAAAACCCAATTCATCCTAGCCCCACATCCGTTGTGTCCATACCGGTGTTTAAAGGTGAAGGGTATGAACACTGGAGTATCCGAATGAAGACCATTCTCAAGTCACGAGAACTATGGACGTGGTGTATCTTGGAGTGACTGCTACCAATGATGGGACACGGGATCATCAAGAAGCACGACGAAAGGATGCGCTGGCCATGTCAATTATTCAACAAGGGGTACATGACCATCTCTTTTCTCAAATCGCGGCTGCAACTTCTGCCAAGGAGACTTGGGACACTCTCCGGATTGAGATCCAGGGAGATTCTCAGGTTCAGTCAGTAAAACTTCAAGGATTACGGCAAGATTTCGAAAATCTTGCTATGAAAGATGATGAGGCCATCGGGAATTATTTTTCCCGTCTTATGGATAACGTGGGGAAACAACGGTCCTACGGTGAAGAACTCACCGATCAAAAAGTGGTGGAGAAGATACTAAGAAGTTTGCCTCCCAAGTATGACTATGTCATTCCGTCAATCGAAGTTGTCTTTGATCTCGCCGATGTCACCCCAGTCAAACTAATGGGCCTACTACAATCACAAGAAGAACGCATAAACAGCCGATCTCAAAGTGTCAATAGCATTCCTAAAAAGCCAGAAATTCAGGACGAACAGGCTCTTCAAATCTTCCATGATCAACCCAAAGCATCTCGTGGGAGAGGTCGCGGTCGTGGATCACCCCGAGGAAAAGCACCAGCCCGTGGTCGAGGAGCGGTTGATCGTAGCAGAGTCCCATAATGCAATATATGCAAGAAATATGGTCATGTAAAAAAAAAGATTGCTGGTACAACGAAGAAACTCAAGTAAACGTTGCTGAAAATGATGCTCCGGTCGATGACTCTGGTGATGAGGTACAACATTTACTCGTAGCTTTTCATGATATTTCTTGTGATCCAGCTGCCTTGATGGTACATACTTGTAAACCGGAATGCTCTGCCGATCATTGGTTCGTTGACTCAGGATGCTCCAATCACATGACGGGCCTGAAGGAGAGCTTTGCTACCCTTGACGATACCTTCAAAATGAGTGTAAAACTGGGAGACAAAAAGAGGTTAGCGGTTGCATGAAAAGGAACTATTCGAATCCGATCGGGTGATAACGGGTATAAACTACTCGAGGATGTCTATTATGCACCCCGACTAGAGTACAATTTACTCGGTGTGGGCCAACTCATGAAGAAGGGATATTCTCTTTTATTTGATGATGATAAGTGTAGGGTTCGTAACAAAGCCACAGGACAGATTCTCATGGAGATTATGGTAGCTGGGAACAACATGTTTGTATTTGACCATACCTGCCTACTCACTAGCTGTGATGCCCATCAGAAAACCAATCATGAAGCTGAAACCCTTCAATGGCACTATAGGTACAGACACTTAAACTTTGAAAGCCTCAAACAACTTCATGACAAAGAGATGGTAGAAGGTTTACCTCAACTTAAGGCCTCTATCAAATGTGAAGCTTGTGTTGCTGGTAAACAGACTAGGAAACCATTTATTCCACCTCCTGGCGTGCCAAGACTAAACTTGGTCTTGTGCACACAGACCTGTGTGGACCAATGCAAGTTCCTAGTCTCGGCAATAGTCGATATTACCTTCTCTTTATCGATGATTATACTCGTATGTGCTGGGTTTACTTCTTAACCCACAAAAGCAAAACGTTTGATAAATTTAAGAACTTTAAAGCATTAATTGAAAAAGAATGTAACAGCCCCATAAAAGTTCTTAGATCTGACAGAGGTGGTGAATTGTGCTCTTGTGAATTCAGTGATTTCTATACTCAAGCGGGTATAAAAAGAGAAATCACTGTTCCATACACCCCCCAACATAATGGGGTTGTGGAACTAAAGAACTAAAGAACAGGACCATCATGAATCTTACGAGGAGTATGTTACAAGGAAAGGAGTTGCCTAACTACTTGTGGGCTGAAGTAGTGGCAACAGCAGTTTACACCATAAACCGGTCACCTACCAAGGCTCTTCCACACCAAACCCCATTGCATGCTTGGACAGGTACCAAACCTTCTATCACACACATGCACACGTTCGGTTGTATTGCTCATAGTGTCGTACCTGCTCAACTTAAAAGAAAACTTGATAGCCAATCTGAACGAGCAATTTTTATTGGGTACTCCACTCTCTCCAATAGAGTTTATAGATTATATAACCTGGAAAAAAGGAAATTCAGTACCACTAGGGATGTGGAATTCTTTGAAGATGACAAGTGGGCCTGGCATAATCACGTGGCTAGTATAACTAGCAAACATGAGTATCAATATTGTGACCCTTTTCCCATTGACTTGTTTAACTCAAATACCCATGATTCACACGACCTTGACACCTCATCACCTGCTGCCACTAACCCCACTTTAAACACTTCACCTCCTGTCACAATTCATACACCCAACAGTATACCTACACCATTACCTACCTCTCCTACATCATTATCTACTTATCCAACCCACCAAGACACATTAAATTCCCTTGAACAATCCACTTCAACCGTACCTCCTCAAGCATTGTCCAAAAGAACCTCCAAACCTCTTGCATGGCTATGTGACTATGATAGTGGTGAAGGACTTTCGGATAGTGACCATGAGCTTCTCACGTGCCAATTCGCTTTAAGCATCACTCATCCCATCAATTACTCTCAAGCATCCACTTCTCCTGCTTGGCTTGAAGCCATGCGCCGAGAGCTTCATGCTATTGAAAAAACAACACACGGACTCTCGTCTCTCTACCTCCCGATCGGCAGGTTGTTGGTGTCAAGTGGCTCTACAAAACGAAGGTAGGGCCAGATGGAAAAATTCTTAAACACAAGGTTCATCTGGTCGCTAAGGGTTACTCACAGCAACCAGGCATTGACTTTCATGAAACTTTTGCCCCTGTGGCGAGGTTTGAAACGATTTGTGTTCTCTTAGCTGTTGCTGCGCAGAAGGGGTGGAGTGTGCATCAGTTGGACGTCAAGTCCGCTTTTTTGAATGGTGAACTATCCGAAGAGATATACGTTGAACAACCTGAAGGCTTTATCTCACAGCAACACCCAAAGAAAGTGTACAAACTGAATAAAGCTCTATACGAATTGAAACAATCACCTAGAGCTTGGTACGTGAAGATTGATAAGTACTTTAGTGACCATGGATACCAGAAAAGTTCTAGTGAGCCTATGTTATATGTCAAGCAGGCTACCAGTGGTAATCTTATTTATGTGTGCCTATATGTTGATGATATCATTTGTACCTCTATGTGCACTGACCTAATCGTAGAGCTTAAAGAAGGTATGAAGCAAACCATTGAAATGACTGACTTGGGGCTACTAAGATTGTTTTTGGGTTTGGAAGTTGTTCAGGATGAAGATGGTATCTTTCTTCACTAGCAGACGTATGCTCGTAGCTTATTACACAAATTTAGTAACACCTCTGAAAGGGCTGAGACTACTCTAATAAATTATAATGAAAAGTTGTCAAGTCAAGATGGTGCAGAAAAGGCTGATGGTGTAATGTTTTAAAGTATGGTGGGAGGACTTATTTATCTAATCATACGTGACCAGATTTGGTGTATGCAGTTAGCATAGTGTCTAGGTTTCATGCATAGTCCGTCGAAAATCCATATGGGTGTTGTTCGACGAATACTAAAATACGTGATTGGTACTCTCGACTTCGGTATTCGATATTCGAAAGGAACATAGATATCATTATTGAGATATAGTGATAGTGATTGGGCAAGCTGTGTTGACGATCGGAAAAGTGTCTCAGCCTATGTATTTTCAGTTGGGAGTGGTGCTGTTGCATGGAGTTCTAAAATACAGCTCACCGTTGCGCTATCTAGTACCAAGGTAGAATATATTGCAGCGACAGGTGCCACATGCCAAGCCATATGGCTACACCGGATACTTGAAGATATGAAGCTGAATCAAGATCATCTAACTGTTATTTTCTGTGATAGCAAATCGGCTATCAACTTGTCTAAAAATCCCATTCATCACAATCGATCAAAACACATAGAACTGAGGTATCATTTTATACGGGAGATGGTGGAAAAGAAATTGGTTAAATTGGAGTTTTGTGGTACACATGATCAAGTTGCAGACGTTCTCACAAAGTCATTAACTAAAGAAAAGTTTACTTATTTCTGTTGGTTGTTGGGGTTGCGACAGTTAAGCTCAAGAGAGGGTAATGAAATATGATCTTAACTACCACTCATGTATGGAACTCAAGTGACTCACGTGCATGGAAGCTTCTTGAATAAGTCTTGTTATTATGCATGTGCTTCATTGTTTTAGTTGTAGTTAGTTGAATAATGAGTCATTCTTATTTATAAGATGAGTCAGCTAGTTGTTAGTTTGTTGAGATTTGTGTGGGTCTCATTTTCTATTTAAGTCATTTGTATTCTGCTTTCATGTACTCAATCATCGATTATAATCAGAAGTTCTTGAGTTCCACTTTTATTCCTTGTCAATTATATTAAAAATTCCAACACAATATACTATTATAATGAGTGTTAATTGGGTTTTGGTTAATCGGTTTGGGTTAATCGGTTTGGGTTATTTGAGGTTTTCAAGTTTGAAAGTCTAATCAAAACACGACCCTAATAACATCAGGTTTATTTGTATTATGGTATTCTGGTAATTGATTCCTTAGGGTCGGGTTTAATCACTTACAAGTGAGATTGGTTTAGTCAGGCTAACCTGGTACGAGTAAAATTGATGAGACTAGTAACAATGTCAAAAAAAATTGATTTTTGCATACTAATGTTTGTGTTTTGATAGATCAATTTTTGCCGGTTAATGTGTTATATCTAATCATTAGCCTATGATTGAATATAAGGTCCTAAAGAGGCCGTTTGGTTCGTAAAATATTTTGCAAAGAAATTGAAATCTTGTTTGAATTGATAAGGTGTTTGTTTGTAAATTTTGAGTGAAATTGGAATGTTAAACATTCCATGAGTAAATTGAATTAATGTGAATTCCAATAAATATGAGAAAATTTTCGAATTCTAATTGCATCCATCAACCAAACATAATTTGGATGAAAAAAAATTTATTTTTATTTTCATTTTCAAATTTAATTTCAATTACTAAGAATTTTGGGAAACAAAACGAAGCCTAAGTGTTAAACCAATTTTATTTGTCGAATCGAGGAGTATAAAACAAATGGTAAATCTTGCTCATACATCTATTATTTTATGATGTATTATAGAATTCTGTAAGTTTGTCATTAAAGAAATAGTAAACTTTGCTGAATTAAAAATGAACTTTTAAAGGATTTTTTAGATATCCTTGGAATTTAGCGCAAAATTTTCGAATATAATTTTATTGTTAATGAGATATTCATGATCTTTATGAAATTAATGTTTTCTAATTGCGAAGATTTCCACAAGATTTTAGTTATAAAAGAATCTAACAGAAACTTTTATTAGTTTTAACAAATCAAAGTAACTCATACAAAATAAAATAATTTTTACGATTATTTGATTTATTTCATACTTCAAACTTAACCATCCATATCTTAAATGTTATTTTCTCTCCTTCCCAAGTCATTCTCCTAATTTTAATTTAAGTAGTTAACGAAATTCAAACATTCGGATAACATTGTTTAAAGGTAAACCAAGAAAATTGCACGTTGACCTCTTTTATTATCTAATAATAATAAGAAAATTTTAAAATAAAAATACTTTTAAAACTAAAAGTATAGTGGGCAATATCAACTATCAATCTTTTTTTAATTTAATGGTTGAAATAAAATTGTAGTAAAAAAGTTTGTTATAGATGTATTTTTTACTTAGCTATTTTTGTTGACTATTTTAAATTCCTCTTTTTTAAAGTTTGTAACTTTTATATACGAAATTTAATCACGAAAAAATTAATATTAAGGATGTGAGAAGACTTGGATTCCATTTCTCGCTCGTAAGTGAAATCTTAGAAGCGTATAAACTAAACAAGTTTATTTATGTCATTTTGCTATGCTTAAGTTTGTAAAGTTACATAGTTCATGATTTCATGTGTTCTTTGGCAAAGGGTACATAATTATTAATCTAGAATTTTTAATTGATAAGCGTTTGTAATTTTACGGTTCAAGATGGTTAGAAATTTTTGTCATGAGTGAAACACTAAGTATTAGTGTGATACAAGTCTCGGAGATAAGTTCTAGATGCTTTTGAATGAGATAAGGAATTCATAAGAGCTTCTCAATGAAAAACAACTTTTACGGTGTTTCAGGATGATCGATTTTTGTTTAATTATGTCTTTGAGATTTCAAAGTTTTATTGGCTTAAAGTTGATACGAGAATCGTGTTTGTTATAATTAAGGATTCAATTTAAAATGAGGGCATCATTGCAATAGGTTTTCAGGATAAGTGCGGTTTTGAGGGGAAGGTGTTCGGAAAGATTATTAAGGGACGTTAAGAGACTTGGGATAATGAGTTTAAGATTCAAGGGAACAAAATCAATGAAGAAACGATTCAAAATAACAAGATGTTTCGAGTGTAGCGTTTGGTTTACAAACCAAAAATATTACGTTGATTTATCAAAGTATTAGGTCAACTACAACCATAATGAAGACATGCGTACCTATAAGCGGACACTCACCCCAGGGTTCCCAGGTAAGGTAAATGGATCCATTGGTTGATTTGGATTTATAAGAATACCTTGCCTAGACAAAACACCACGAGATACAGGCATACTCTTCCAGCATTACATGTTTCAAGTTATAGGACATAGACTTTGACGAGACTTGAAAACCACGAATAAAGATTCAAAACATATTTTTAAAGCCATTTGATTTAGGCATATAATGCCTAAGAATATGGTTTAAGGTTCATGTGTGCATTAATAAGATTCAAAGTATAAGCATAAACACATGAGGCATATAATTACATAATCAAGTATAACACATAAGGCACATAAAATACTATCTAAGCATATAAATTACATGAGAGGACACATGTGTATGGGTACTCGGTTATAGTCTACATCATTCCATTTCTAATAACCTAAATCCCTATAACCATTGCTCTGATACCAATCTGTCACACCCCGACCGATGGCGGAATCATCGGGGCAGACGAATGGAAGGTGATTGCTCATAGCACATGAAACTAATTAAGTTGAAATAATATTAAATGTCATTATTCATTAAACATTACAAGACAAATAAAATAATAACATAACAATCAAGATACAACCAATAACATAAGTCTTTCAGTTAGTCTAGGTCCAAGTCCTATATGAGCACAAGAAGATCTTCAAGTAGGAAACCTGAAACATATTAAAAAAAGGTTCAACTATAAATTTGGTGAGATGTCCATAGTTTTCAATGCATAAGTATAAAAAATGGCAATTCATGTTGTAAGTAAGAGAACAAAGTAACTAGGGATGTAAGAGAGAATGCACAATCAAACCTTGACAAATTTTTACAAGTCTCAAACGCTCATAAGTATATACGATTAGCTAAGTATACTTGGATTAACCAAGCAGGCTTGTCAGGCCCATAGATCTATGACGTTGCCAGGCTAGCAATAGTTAATGATTGTACATATATTCGACATTACATGGTAGCTACAAAGTTCAACTAACCACAACACACAAATAAATTGCCATAAGTGTACAAGAATCAAACATTTACAAGTGCAATGGTTATAAAGTAACATGTTTCACCCCAAAGTGTGAAAATATGAAAAATTGATATATAAATACTCACATGGAAAATAAGTATAAGAATGATGATAAGAGATTAAACGAGACTCCAACGATTTCTTTTACAAGTTACCTAAATGTATTGATTCCAAGATTAAGTTTAATAATAAGATTAATAGTTAGACATGAACTAGGGTTTCAATTGAGATTTGGAGGTTTAAATAATTAAATAAAATAATGAATCGTTTATGTTTTGGTTTAATAAAGATATTATAAATCAATTAAGTCCAAGAATGATTAAAAGGTCTCAACAATTTAGATTATTGAGTTAATAGAAATTAAGTTTGAAAAGAAATAATTAGTTTAATAATTAATTATTTGATAAAGAGAATTTATTAAATACTTATCTAAATGAATTTAAAATCATTTAAAATCATTTTATAAAGTTTTGAACTTTTAAAATCATTTATTATAAAATCTTATAATACAAGATTTTAAAAATAAAGTATAATATATCATGTTATAGGTTTCAAGAGTTCAAATAAAAAATTTAGAGAATATAAACTAAATATGACATGACATGATTAAATGGATAATTAATAATTTAAATATTTATATAAATAATCATTTATATGATTAAACATTTAAAGTATTTGTAATATGTAGGTTTGAAGTGTTTTGAAAATAATCCAAGTTTGGACTATATTATATTTGTAATATATAAAAGACTTAATAATGTTTTATAGCCTTTTTATTCTTTAAAAGTTTATTAAATTTATGAGTTATAAGTTTATAAAACCTTTTAAAAAAATTAACTTAATGTTTTCTGAAATAATTTAGTTAACAAAATAATTTTTATTATGATTTAACAATATAATATTAATTTTCCGAATTAAAAAAATATTAAGAAAATTTATTAGAACAAAAATATGGTGGAGGCCCGGTTCGAACCCGGGACCTCTTAGCTAGAAAGCATGCCACTTACCGGTTGGGCTACAACCCGATCTGGTTAAAAGTTCAACTTAAATATTTAAAAACATCAATTATCAAATCCCCCAAATTACCAAGAACCCTAGAACGATTGAATCCAAAATTGATCCTCAAAACAATAATGATTACAAAAGTAACCATGGGGCTTTGATTCCCCTTGTAAATTCGAGTATATGAATGTGTTTAATTTACCCGAATTAAAACGAAACCGACGTGCACGAATGATGCACAAGTCGCAACCGTGGTGAAAGTGGTTCGATTTGCAATCCTTGATATTATCCAAATTCATTGCACATGAAGTTTCCAAGGATCTTGAAGAACGAAAACCCTCTGTCAATTTCAGATAATATCGATGGAATGGTAATGAACATTAGCGTTGTATTCGTGTAACACCCTGTTATTTATTTATTTTGAAGCCGACGAAGGAAGAAAAGAAATAAAGTCCTAAGTTGAGGGACCAAACTCGCTAATGAAAAAAAGACGGGTGAGTGACGGTATATAAACGGAGAGGGAAGCCCTTACCCTCTCCCCACACTCATATTTCAGCCAAACAAGGAGGAGAAGAGAGAAAGGAAGAAAAAAGGAAGAAAAAAGGAAGAAGTGTTGGTTCGGGTTGGTTCGAGTGGCCAAAATCATTGAGAAGCGAGTCAAATCGAAGCTCTTCTCATTGTGGTCGTTTGTGTGAGTTCTAGGACCCCTCCTTTAAACATTTTTGAATGATTTGGGGCTGGAAAACATCTGAAAATCGGGTTTATGAGTGTGTGGATGTTTGACCCATTTGTGTATGTGTATGTGTGTGTATGATCCGTTTAAGCCTTGTTTGTGAGCTTGTGTGTGCTTGAATGGTGTTGTAGTATGCATTCCTAAGGTTTAGGATGGTCGATTTAGGCTTAGAATGGGTTTAGATGAGCTTGGAGGTCGAAAATGGCAGATTGGGTTCAGGATGAACTCCATTCTACATCAGCTAGGGCTTGGCGACCGAATGGAGGCCATACGGCCGAATAGGGTGCGATTGGGGTCCATTCGCACGATTGAGGTTCCATTCGCACGATTGGGGCCAGTCGCATAGAGGTCATGCGACTGAGGGTCCAGTCGCATAAGTGCTCATCCACATTAGTTCCATTCGCATGAGGTCCATCCGCATTAGTCCATTCGCACGATTGGATGTTCATTTGCATAAGTGTTCATCCGCATTGGTTCATTCGCATGATGTTCAGTCGCATGGAGGCCATGCGACTGAAGGGTGTCCATACGCCCGAATAGGGCTGTTTATCCCGAGGAGAAGTGTAGTTTAACTTCTGACTTTTGGGGGAAAGTGCAGATGTAAGTTTTGACGTAAAGGTGCCCGTAAGAGCATGCAAGATGAAGATTGTGGCCTTAGAGAGCATGTTGGGCATGATGATGATGATGTTGCAAGATTATGCATGTTATGTATGTATGATGTTGCCAAGTATGTTGCTCATGACTGTGTATGATATGAATGAATGAATGTTGTGGTGGAGGTGGTGGTGGAGGTGGTACTGGACCACAAGCCACAAGAGGAAGACCCAGAGTTGAGAAGGTGGTTCATGAAGAACTAGAGACCCCTTATCCGGACGGTGACAACGAGAGCGCCAATCTGAGAGCCTCGGTAAGGAGGCTGTTGTGGAAGAAGTTCAACAGGTCATGCAGACAATCTTACCGTCTATGGTGACCGACGTGATTAAGGCAGTACGGGAAGGGGAAAGAAAGGAGAGGAACAGGTCCTCAGGAGGACAAGAGCAACCGGAGCCTGAAACGGTTCTCTTGGATGATGAAGAAGAGTAGGAAGAAGAAGAGCCTGTGCAGGAGGCAGGACAAGGCTGTAACTACGGGGCGTTTATGAGATGCAAGCCCCAAACTTTTGATGGAAATGGCACTGCTACTGCTTCTCACTGGTGGGTGAGGGAAATGGAGGCAGTTCTTGATATCAAAGAGTGCCGGGAGGACCAGAAGGTGAAGTATGCTACCTATTCATTTGTAGACCCGGCTCTGTGCTGGTGGGACAATATAGCCCAAGCCGAGGGTAGTCGGGAGATCGGGAGAATGAGATGGTCCGAGCTAAAGAAGTTGTAATTGACGAGTTCTGTCCTCACCAGGAGATGGATAAGGTCGAAAGGGAGTTCTTGCAACTTGAGGCGGGAACGATGACATACCAACAATACACCACCAAATTCAACGAGATGGCATGTCTGGTGCCGGATCAAGTGACACCCCTGTCTCGAAAAATAAAGAGGTATATTCCGGGTTTGCCAGCGGATATTCGCAGGCAAATGATCGCTGCCCGGCCGAGCACATTTAGGTCGGTTGTAGATTTGGCAAGGAGATTATATAATGAGATGGATGTGGTGGTGGTGGCTGAAGGTGGCAAGAAGAGTGGTGGTGATCAGAACTAGTAAGGGAAGAGTTTTGGTTGGGGTAATGTCTCGACGATTAATAAGAAGGCACGAGTGGATGACTGCCGTGTGGCCACATCGAGTGCGGAGTCAAAAAGGTGTGGCAAGTGTGGAAGGGATCATGCGGGAGAATGTAGGTTGGGATTTAACGGGTGCTTGAAATGTGGGAAAGCGGGACATATAGCCAAGGACTGTCGTACGTTTGGTGCTTTAACTATGGTGAGGAGGGCCACATGAGTAGGGATTGCAAGAAGCCAAGGGCTGAGGGTTCTGGGGCGAAGAAGACGGGGAATGAAGGACCGAGGGCGAGCGCCAGGGCATTCACTATGACGCAGGAGGAAGCTAGGACGGACCCTGATGTTGTGTCCGGTAAGTTTCTAGTGAACCAAACTTTAGCTTCTGTGTTGTTCGATTCTGGTGCTAGTAAAAGTTTTATTTTTGCTGCTTTCTGTGCTAAACTGCCTGTTAGTAGTAGACGTGTTAAGGCACCCTTTGATGTAGAAACTGCCATAGGTAAGTCTACCAGGATTTCTGAGATGATAGAGAATTGTGATGTGGAACTTGAAGGTCATAAGTTTCCTGTTAGACCGTTCGTGATGACCTTGGGCGGTTTTGATTTGGTTTTTGGGATGGATTGGTTAGCGGAGTTCGATGTGAACATTGTGTGTCGTAAGAAGATGATTTGTTTGGTAGCACCTCACGGTAGTTTAGTGACGGTTTATGGCGAGCGGGTTACTACGATTCCGAAAGTGATTTTGATGGCGGGGGCGGGAAAGTGTATGAGGCATGGATATAGTGCCTACTTGGCTTATGTAAAGGATGTGGATATGCCCACACCACAACTGTCTGATGTACCGGTTGTGTGTGTCTTTTTAGACGTGTTCTCAGAAGACTTGCCAGGAGTCCCACCTCACCGTGAGATCAACTTCCAGATTGACTTGATGCCCGGTGCCCAACCCGTTGCCAAGGCACCGTATCGGTTGGCTCCGACAGAGATGAAGGAGTTGATGGAACAACTATAGGAGTTGCTTGAAAAGGGGTTTATTAGGCCGAGTATCTCTCCTTGGGGTGCTTCGGTCTTATTTGTGAAGAAGAAGAACGGTAGTATGAGGATGTGCATTGACTACCGCGAGCTGAACAAGTTGACGGTGAAGAACCGATACCCCTTACCAAGAATAGATGACTTGTTTGATCAGCTTGAAGGCCCCAGCTGGTTTTCAAGGATAGACCTTCGATCTGGTTACCATCAGTTGAAGGTGAAGGAACAAGACATCCCTAAAACAGCTTTTCACACGCGCTATGGTCACTACGAATTTCTTGTCATGTCTTTTGGTTTGACCAATGCGCCAGCTGCTTTCATGGATCTAATGAACCGTGTGTGTCGGCCTATGTTGGATAAATCAGTGATTGTGTTTATTGATGATATCCTTATTTATTCAAAGAATGAGGAGGAGCATGCCGGTCACATTCAGGAGGTTTTGGAGACGCTAAGAAAGGAGAAGTTGTACGCCAAGTTCTCCAAGTGTGCATTTTGGTTGCGTGAAGTCCAATTCTTGTGTCATGTGGTGAACCCTGATGGGATCATGGTGGACCCGGCAAGGTGGAGGTGGTTATGCAATGGAAGTCACCAAAGACACCATCCGAGATCCGTAGTTTCTTGGGATTGGCGGGCTATTATAGAAGGTTTATGAAATACTTTTCCAAGATTGCTTCTCCACTGACCAAGTGGACCCGGAAAGATGTGAAGTTTATATGGGGTCAAGCTCAAGAGAAAGCGTTCGATGAATTGAAGGCAAGGTTGACTTATGTGACATCCGTCACCTCAGGGTCCGTCAATTAACGCGACTTTCCGTCAACTTTTCTTGATCGTTCATTCCTCATCTTTATTAACTCCTTGTGTGGATATCATACTTGCTTTATCATCTTTGTGCTTGTGTTTCCTTTGTGAACGTGTGCTATGCTTGAAACTTTCACAAAATTTCATCATTATTAACACTAAATATATCATTTTTATATAAAATCATTGTCATTAATAAAACCATTTTCAAGTGTCAAATATCATTAAATACATTTTTAGCATTAATATAACAAACACTTTCAAAGTCCTTTTCAACCGAAACAAACTTTGGGAACTGGGGGCTAAGTGCACGGACTAAAATTGACATTTAGCAAACCTGGGATGGGTATAAAAACCCCCATTTCCCAGCCATTCTTCATTCTTCTTCACTTCTTCTTCTTCATTCTTCTTCACTTCACATCTTCTTCATCTTTGCACCAAAACCGCCCCGTTTTGTCTCGTTTTCGTCGTCTATACTTCATCTACAACCTAGTCTACTCCATCCTTGCAGGTAGCCGACCTTGGTTGTCCCTTTCTTGCTTGTTTTACTGCTGTCCATTTCTAGGTTTTCGGGTGTTCGGGTTCAACCCGAACATAAGAGTCGTGTGGGTGCGTGTGATGTCTTTCTGCTTGAGCTTCTTGTTTGTGTGTGTTTGTAGTGTGTTCCTGGAAGTTCTTGTTGTGTAAAAATCATGCTCGAGGCAACCGAACGCTGCTCTGCACTTCAGCAGTCGCGAACCTGCAGTTTAGGCGACTGGGTCTGTCATGCGACTGAGCCGTGCGACTAAGTTATGCGACTGTGTCATTCGGCGACTGAGTTGTGCGACTGGGATGTCATGCGACTGAGTCAATGCGGATGAATGTTGTGTGCGATTGAGTCAATGCGGATGAATGTTGTGTGCGATTAAGTCATGCGACCGAATGAATGTATGCAATTGTGCGTGTATCGCACGACTGAAGGCTAATCATACGAATGAAGGTTCAGTCGTACGAATGAAGTTGATTCATACGAATGAAGGTTGATTCGTGCGGATGGAGGTTAAGTCGTGCGACTGGGTGTTGTGTGGTACGACTGAATGCCAGTCGTGTGAATGAAGGCTCAATCGTACGAATGAAGCTGATTCGTACGAATGAGGGTTGATTCGCGCGAATGGAGTGTTGAGTTGTGCGTCTGATCTGTTATGAGATTGAAGTTGCTGTGTATGTGAATCCCTTCTGTTTGTCGTGTGATGTTGAGGTAACATTAACACAGTTGTCATTGCTTGACCACAAAGATTAAAGTCAACGCTACAAACATGCAAATACTATTCCAAATTAAATCAACCTAACATTTTACGAGTATCAACAACCCATTAGGGAATACCAATAGTTAACAAGCACTTTCTCTTATAACAATGGGGTCTTTACACAAATATCATCGGAAATGATGACTACTTCTAGTACTTGGATCTACATAAGATTTGATACGTGTGTCCGCTTGTGTCTGTTACCCACGACCGACCCGATGCAACCTGAACCGACCAAACGTTACTATATGCTTTATACATATCATTAATGGTTAACAATAACTGTCAATAGGTGTTTGACGGTTCATTACATACAACTGTTGGGAACTTTGATCATCTATACTTACCACAAAACAAGTGAGTTTCGTGGCCCCTTTTTATGCTTATACAACTTTTCAATCTTTTACAAACTTGGGGGAAAAGTATGCTCACTCAATTTTCATGCTGTAAAACATACATACAATTTACATACTTGGAATCAATGTGATATTGTTTTGTGAGTACTTATCAGATACATGCTTGAGTCTGCTGTGTGGTTCTTTCTTGTAACCATTTAATTCCAGTGTAGAACCGATAGATAGGTATTGGTAGTACTACTAGGTTGACACCCCCACCCTCGTTTGTTGGTATACTATTTAGTACCAACAGTCGCCAAGAACGGGCCTTGGGTGACTATATTTTGACAAGATTCTTTGTGTACGTCATTAGGTTGGTTGTAAAGCTCATGTCATGTGATTCTGCTTACTTATAACTGTATTCACAGTATTCCGCAACAAACATTATACAACATCAATTACTTATTTACAATTTAAACCTGCGAGCTCACCAACAATTTTGTTGACCATTTTGAGCATATCTTTTCAGGTGACAATACTACTTGAAGATCTAGGTGTGCTGCCTTAGTGGAGACCCTAGGATGCATTTTGGGACTAAACATTATTTTGAAAACATTTGTTATAGTCTATTTTGAACAACATTATTCTTTTGATACTTGTTCCCGGTTGTGGGAATACATTATAATGTTATTATCTATGTTTATGTGAATCAGTGAACTTGTTTATGCTTATGGCTATGTTGTTGTGAATACTAACTAAACACGACACAAGTCCCCTTGTTGTCGGGTGTCGTCATGACACGCTTGTCATCATTTATTATATTGCATCTCTAATGCTTACCATGTGTTATGACGATCCTGTCTCGTTACATCCCCGTGTTTCCGCTCTTAGCGGGGGTGTGACAGACTGGTATTAGAGCCATTGGTTATAGAGAATTAGGCTATACGCTTGACCTAGACTATAACCTAGGAACCTTCATGTAGATTTGCATGCCAGGGTTGTGTGCATTTTATATCTCATACGTGTTCCTCATTACTTGATTTGTTTGTCTATCTGTTTCGTGATCTTTTCACCCCATGAGGGAGCCCTTATGCTCAATCTTTATGGGATGCTTCTATTGGATCTTTCGTTCCTTCAGCGCGCCGAGTTGTTTAATAAAATCCGGGTATTAAACTCAAAGAGATCTTCACAGATCATGCTATTGCGCTTGACCTTAGACATTGGGATTTACCCCGAGGAGGTTATGTTTGAGACCTCGAAAGAGAAGGAAATAGACAACCTTCGCTAGACTAAACTTGATTACATGCATGGATTTATATTAACATGATAGACTACTGTTGGGACATTACCTATTCATGGTGTGAGAAACTACATGACTTGTATGTGATGTGTGACAACAACAAGTGTGATATTAACTTGGAATGCTGGACTTTGATGAGTGGTATGAACAATACACTTTGTAATGGTTAAAACTTATGTGTCTACTACTTTTGTGATTAGAAAATGCTGCCTCGAAGAGTTAGCCGCAACAACAATGGCGGAAGTGAAGCCCCGAGGGGCAGAGGCAGAGGCAGAGGAAGAGGTAGAACACCGAGAACAAGTGATGGTCCTACCGGTAATAATCAGGAACATGAAACTCTGATATGGCAGCCCTGATCGCCCAACAACTGGCTGCATTGATTGCTACTATTGTGGCCCAAGTGAACGATGCTCTTCAGAATCACCACCCCCACGGGGATGGTGGCAACGATAATGAGGATAATGGAAACCCGACTGGGAACGAAAGCAATCAGGAGACTGGGAATGGTGGAACAGCCGGTAATAAGACTAGGGTTGTTAATGCTAGAAGGGGGTGTTTGTACAAGGAGTTTGTGGCCTGCAAACCGAAAGAGTTTGATGGAAAAGGTGGGGCTATAGCCATGACAAGATGGCTTGAGAAAATGGAGGCAGTGATCGATATCAGTGAGTGTCTCGACAGCCAAAATATCAAATATTCCACGTGTTCACTGTAGGGCAAGGCACTAACTTGGTGGAACACCTAGATTCAGGCAAGGGGAAGAGAATCGGCGACGCAGATGTCGTGGGATGAGTTTAAGTCCCTAATCACGGAGGAGTACTGTCCTCTCAATGAGATGTAGAAACTAGAGCATGAATTCTAGAATCATGCTATGGTGGGGGCTGGGCACGTAGCTTACACCGATCGTTTTCATGATTTGGCAAGATTGGTTCCACATCTGGTCACTTCGGAATCAAAAAGGATCGAGAGGTACATTTGGGGACTTGCGCCTCAAATCCGGGCAATGGTAACAGCAGCTGCTCCTCCTACGATCCAGAGCGCAATTCTGAAGGCTGGCGCTCTAACTGATGAGATGGTGAGAACAGGGGTATTGGGAATGGGAGCAGAGAAGAGAAAAGATGTCGGGGAAATGAGCCGTCGAGTGCCGGGAAATTTGATAAGAGGGCCAAGACAACCAGGAATTTTGTGGTTATGACACAAGGCAGGAGAGAGTATGTTAGGTCGCACCCCAAATGTGATAGGTGCAACTTTCATCATCCCCCAACAATGCAATGCCGGGTGTGCGCGAACTGTAGACGCCCGGGGCATCTAGCAAACGACTGCAAAACAACGCCGAATATGGTGGCACCAATCAACGCGGTTAACCCCGCCGGGAATGCCAGGGGCTGTTATGAGTGTGGAAGCCCTGATCACTACAGAAAGATGTGCCCTAGACTGAATCGGGCACCGGGTCAGCAAGGGAACAACTAGCAACCGGTGATGGCCATAGTTGGAAATCAAGGCCCGGAAATCAAGGGAATACAGCTTGGGGACGTGCATTAGTTATTGGAGCCAACGATGCCCGTCAAGACCCGAACGTTGTCACGGGTACGCACTTACTCAATAATCACTTTGCATCTATATTATTTGACACCGGAGTAGAAAATGGCTTTATATCTTCTGAGTTTGTGCAATTGCTTGATTTGAGTCCTAGTAGACTAGAAACTAGCTACTCCATAGAAATGGCTAATGGTAGGGTTGTTCAGGCTGATGAAATTATTAGAAAGTGCTAATTGATATTGGAGGACCATGCCTTCGATATAGACTTGATACCTTTTGAATTAGGAAGTTTCAACGTGATTGTGGGAATGGATTGGTTGTCGAAACACGAAGCTGAGATTGTCTATCGAGTTAAAGTAGTACGAATCCCCATGCTAAACGGGGAGGTACTCATAATTCAAGGAGAATGACCGGGAAGAAGTCTAAGGCTTATCTCTTGCATGAAAACACACCGGAGTTTACGAAAACAATGCTACACTTTTCTGGCTCATGTGGTAGAAAAGAAAGAAGAGAAGCAGAAATTGGCAGATATTCCAGTGGTACGAGACTACCCAGATGTATTCCCTGATGACTTGGCTGGTTTGTCTCCTCCATGACAGGTGGAATTTCGTATAGAGTTGGTTCCTGGAGCTACACCGGTAGCAAAGACGCCGTATGGTTAGCACTATCTGAGATGCAAGAGTTATCTCGTTAGTTACAGGAACTACTGGAGAAGGGCTTTATTCAGCCAAGTCACTCACCATAGGGAGCACCAGTGTTATTTGTCAAAAAGAAAGATGGGTCATTCTGAATGTGTATCGATTACCGTGAGTTGAACAAGTTAACTGTGAAGAATCGGTATACTCTCCCTAGGATCGACGACCTGTTTGACCGGTTGCAGGGAGCTTCGTATTTCTCCAAGATTGACCTTCGTTCTGGATATCATCAACTAAGGGTTTTCAAAGAGGACATACCGAAAACAGCGTTTAGAACTCGTTATGAACACTATGAGTTCTTGGTCATGCCATTTGGGTTGACGAACGCACCAGTTGTGTTTATGGACCTAATGAATCGGGTGTGTAAACCTTACCTGGATAAGTTTGTGATTGTGTTCATAGACGATATACTTATCTACTCCCGATCGAAAGAGGATCATGAAGAACACCTTCGGGCAATACTGGAACTGCTACGGAAAGAGAAACTTTTCGCCAAGTTCTCGAAGTGTGAATTCTGGTTGTGGGAAGTGAAGTTTTTGGATCACGTGGCTAACAAGGATGGGATTCATGTAGATCCCGGTAAAATTGAAGTGGTGAAGAAATGGGATGCACCCCAGACCCTTCAGAGATACGGCAATTCTTAGGATTGGCCGGGTACTATCGTCGCTTCATCGCGAAGTTTTTCGAAGATCACTCGACCGTTAACATTGTTGACTCAAAAAGACAAGAAGTTTGACAGGGGACATGCACAAGAACAAGCGTTCCAAATGTTGAAAGAGAAGCTGTGTAACGCACCGATATTGTCCCTCCCAGACGGAACTGGTGATTTTGTGGTATACTGCGATGCTTCACATCAAGGGTTGGGATGTGTACTAATGCAGAAGGATAAGGTGATTGCCTATGCTTCGTGACAACTTAAGGTGCATGAAAAGAACTACACAACTCATGAACTTGAGTTGGGCGCTGTGGTATTTGCACTCAAGAAATGGAGGCATTACCTGTATGGAACCAAATGCATCATCTACACAGATCATAAGAGCCTCCAACATATCCTGGATCAGAAGGAACTTAATATGCGTCAGCGAGCTGGGTAGAGCTTCTTAGTGACTACGATTGTGAAATCCGGTATCACCGGGGAAAGCTAACGTGGTTGGCTGATGCTTTAAGCCCCAAAGAACGCGTGAAACCATTACGTGCTCGAGCATTGGGGTTGACTATTCAAATGAACTTGAAGGCTCAGATCCAAAATGCACAAAGTAAGGCATTGAAGGAGGAAAACCTTGTGGGAGAAGAATTCCGGGGGTTGGATAAGCAAATGATTCGCAAGGACGATGGTGTACAATACTTCATGGACTATATATGGGTACCCAGATGGGGAGGTGTACATACCTTGGTCGTGGATGAAGCATACAAGACGTGATATTATATTCATCCTGGCGCAAACAAAATGTACCATGATCTCAAGGATCTGTACTGGTGGCCAGGCATGAAGAAAGACATTGCTATGTACGTCAGCAGATGCTTGACATGCTCGGAAGTTAAAGCTGAACATCAGAAACTATCGGGATTATTACAGCAACCTGAGATTCCTGAGTGGAAATGGGAGAACATAGCTATGGATTTCATTACCAAACTCCCTAGAGCAAGCAACGGGCATGACTCGATATGGGTCGTAGTGGATCGAATGACGAAATTAGCACATTTCTTGCCGATCCGAGAAGACTACATGATGGATAAGTTGGCGAGATTGTACATAAAAGTGGTCATGACAAGACACGGAGTGCCGGTGTCAATCATATCCAACCGTGACAGCCAATTTACTTCACGATTTTGGCAGACACTATAGAAAGCGCTAGGCACTCGATTAGACATGAGTACCGCCTATCACCCCCAGACAGAGGGCCAAAGTGAATGAACTATACAAACGCTAGAAGACATGCTGAGGGCGTGTGTAATCGATTTTGGTGGTAGTTGGGACACTCATTTACCATTGATTGAGTTCTACAACAACAGCTACCATACCATCATTGGATGTGCTCTGTTTGAAGCATTGTATGGAAGGAAATGTAGATCACCCGTTTGTTGGGCCGAGATTGGTGAAAGTCAGTTAACAGGCCCAGAGATGCCAGAGATCGCCAAAAGAGCTATGCCGACAACCGTCGGAAGCCTCTAGAATTTAACAGTGGGGATCAAGTTTTACTCAAAGTCTCTCCTTGGAAATGAATTGTTTGGTTTGGAAAGAAAGGGAAGCTAGCCCCAAGATACGTTGGACCATTCGAGATTACAGAAAGAATTGGTCCATTGGCTTACCGATAAAGGTTACCACAAGAACTCAGCGGCGTACATGATACTTCCACGTGTCGAACCTCAAGAAGTGTTTGGCTGACGAATCACTTCACATACAATTGAGGACATCAAAAGCTTCATTTTGTGGAGGAACCCATTGAGATCATGGACCGAAAGGTCAAGCAATTAAAGCGCAGTAGAATACCAATTGTTTGCATGAGATGGAATTCAAAATGAGGGCCAAAGTTTACATTGGAATGGAAAGATCAAATGAAACTTAAATATCCACATCTATTCGAGGATGACACTCTTGGACGTAACTCCAGCTGAATTTCGGGACAAAATTCTCTCAACTGGGGGATACTGTGACATCCGTCACCTTAGGGTCTGTCAATTAACGCGACTTTCCATAACTTTTATTTGATCATTCATTCCTCATCTTTAATAACTCCTTGTATGGATATCATACTTGCTTTATCATCTTTGTGCTTGTGTTTCCTTCGTGAACGTGTGCTATGCTTAAAACTTTCACAAAATTTCATCATTATTAACACTAAATATATCATTTTTATATAAAATCAT
This sequence comes from Flaveria trinervia, assembly GCA_025506515.1. Classification (NCBI taxonomy): domain Eukaryota; kingdom Viridiplantae; phylum Streptophyta; class Magnoliopsida; order Asterales; family Asteraceae; genus Flaveria; species Flaveria trinervia. The sequence goes on along the minus strand of CM046455.1, from coordinate 8,763,067 downwards.
TTTCATTAATAAAACCATTTTTAAGTGTCAAATATCATTAAATACATTTTTAGCATTAATATAACAAACACTTTTAAATTCGTTTTCAACCGAAACAAACTTTGGGAACTCGGGGGCTAAGTGTAGGGACTAAAATTGACATTTTGCAAACATGGGATGGGTATAAAAACCCCCATTTCCCAGCCATTCTTCATTCTTCTTCACTTCTTCTTCATTCTTCTTCACTTCACATCTTCTTCATCTTTGCACCAAAACCGCCTCGTTTCGTCTCGTTTTCGTCATCTAGACTTTGTCTACAACCTAGTCTACTCCATCCTTGCAGGTAGACGACCTTGGTTGTCCTTTCTTGCTCGTTTTACTGCTATCTATTTCTAGGGTTTCGGGTGTTCGGGTTCAACCCGAACATAAGAGGTCGTGTGGGTGCGTGTGATGTCTTTCTGCGTGTGCTTTTTGTTTGTGTGTGTTTGTAGTGTGTTCCTGGAAGTTCTTGTTGTGTAAAAATCATGCTCGAGGCAGCCGAAGGCTGCTCTGCACTTCAGCAGGCGCGAACCTGCAGTTTAGGCGACTGGGTCTGTCATGCGACTGAGCCGTGCGACTAAGTTATGTGACCGTGTCATTCGGGAGACTGAGTTGTGCGACTGGGGATGTCATGCGACTGATTCGTGCGATCGAATGAATGTGTGCGATTGAGTCAGTGTGGATGAATGATGTGTGCGATTGAGTCAATGCGGATGAATGTTGTGTGCGATTAAGTCATGCGACCGAATGAATGTATGCAATTGTGCGTGTATCGCACGACTGAAGGCTAATCATACGAATGAAGGTTCAGTCGTACGAATGAAGTTGATTCATACGAATGAAGGTTGATTCATGCGGATGGAGGTTAAGTCGTGCGACTGGGTGTTGTGTGGTACGACTGAATGCCAGTCGTGTGAATGAAGGCTCAATCGTACGAATGAAGCTGATTCGTACGAATGAGGGTTGATTCGCGTGAATGGAGTGTTGAGTTGTGCGTCTGGTCTGTTATGAGATTGGAGTTGTTGTGTATGTGAATCCCTTCTATTTTTCGTGTGATGTTGATGTAACATTAACATAGTTGTCATTGCTTGACCACAAAGATTAAAGTCAATGCTCTCAACATGCAAATACTATTCCAAATTAAATCAACCTAACATTTTACGAGTATCAACAACCCATTAGGGATACAAATATTTAACAAGTACTTTCTCTTATAACAATAGGTCTTTAGATAAATATCATCGGGAATGACGACTACTTCTAGTACTTGGATCTACATAAGATCTGATACGTGTGTCCGCTTGTGTGTGATACCCACGACCGACCTGATGCAACCTGAACCGACCAAACGTTACTATATGATTTATACATATCATTAATGCTTAACAATAATTGTCAATAGTGTTTGACGAGTCATTACATACAACTGTTGGGAACTTTGATCATCCATGCTTACCACTTAACAAGTGAGTTTCGTGGCCCCTTTTTATGCTTATACAACTTTTCAATCTTTTACAAACTTGGGGGAAAAGTATGCTCACTCACTTTTCATGTTGTACAACATACATACGATTTACATACTTGGAATCAACGTGCTATTATTTTGTGAGTACTTATCAGATACATGCTTGAGTCTGTTGTGTGGTTCTTTCTTACAACCATTTAATTCCAGTTTGGAACCGACGGATAGGTATTGGTAGTAATACTGGGTTGACACCCCCACCCTCGTTTGTTGGTATACTAGTTAGTACCAACAGTCGCCAGGAATGGGCCTTGGGTGAATATATTCCGACAAGATTCTTTGTGTACGTCGTTAGGTTTGGTTGTAAAGCTCATGTCATGTGATTCTGCTTACTTATAACTGTATTCACGGTATTCCGCAACAAACATTATACAACATCAATTACTTATTTACAATTTAAACCTGCGAGCTCACCAACAATTTTGTTGACCATTTTGAGCATATCTTTTCAGGTGACAATACTATTTGAAGATCTAGGTGTGCTACCTTTTGGAGACCCTAGGATGCATTTTGGGACTAAATATACTTTTTGAAAACATTTGTTGTAGTCTGTGTTGAACAACATTATTCTTTTGATACTTGTTCCTGGGTTGTGGGAAATACATTAGAATGTTATTATCTATGTTTATGTGAATCAGTGAACTTGTTTATGCTTATGGCTATGTTGTCGTGAATACTGACTAAACACGACACAAGTCCCCTTGTTGTCAGATGTCGTCATGACACGCTTGTCATCATTTATTACATTGCATCTCTAATGCTTACCATGTGTTATGACGATCATGTCTCGTTACATCCCCGTGTTTCCGCTCTTAGCGGGGGTGTGACAACTCAAGATCCTGTTCTGTCATTACCTGATGGAAGTGAAGATCTAGTGATTTATTCTGATGCTTCATACTTGGGTTTGGGGTGCGTGTTGATACAGAGAAGGAAGGTTATAGCCTATGCATCCCGATAGTTGAAGGTTCATGACGTCAATTATCCTACTCATGACTTGGAGCTAGCAGCCGTGGTCTTTTTGTTAAAGATTTGGAGGCACTATCTCTACGGGACGAAGTGCACCATATTCACCGACCACAAGAGCTTGAAGTACTTCTTCGAGCAAAAAGATCTGAACATGAGGCAGAGGAGATGGTTAAAAATATCGAGGATTATGATTGTGAGATCCATTACCATCCGGGCAAGGCTAATGTGGTGGCAGACACCCTTAGCCGAAAGGAGAGGCCCAAGCCGAATCGGGTGAAAGCCTATCAGTTGATCATGACCTCAGATGTGATAAAGCAAGTCAAAGAGTTTCAAGATAGGGCATTGAAAGAAGATCATCTTAACTCTGAGAGAATGAGAGGTCTGGTCGCAAAATTGGGTGAAAACACGCTTGGTGTTTAAACCCTCTTTGGATGGGTGTGGATCCCTCGTTTAGGGGATGAGGATAATGGATGAAGCTCACAAGACTCGGTCTCCATTCATCCAGGTGCCACAAAGATGTATCAAGACATGAAGAAAGATTACTAGCGGATGGGTATGAAATGTAACGTAGTGGAGTATGTGAGTAAATGCCTTACTTGTCTACAGCTAAAGGCAGAGCATCAGAAGCCATATGAAAAGATCCAACCTTTGGATATACCGGAATGGAAATAGGAGCACATCACCATGGATTTCATTATGAAGTTGCTGCGTACTTCGAAAGGGTATGATGCTATATGGATGATTGTGGACCGTCTGACGAAGAGTGCTCACTTCCTACCGATCCGCGAGACATATTCATCTGAGAGGTTGGCGGATCTATTCATAAAGGAAATCGTAACTCGTCATGGTGTGCCGGTGTCTATTGTATCTGATCGTGACACCCGATTTACCTCCAAATTCTGGAAGAAATTCCACGACGCCATGGGGACGAGGTTACATATTAGCACGGCTTACCATCCCCAAACTGACGGTCAGTTAGAAAGGACCATTCAGACATTTGAAGACATGCTTCGGGCGTGTGTGATTGATTTTGGGGGAAGTTGGGATGACCACCTACCGTTAGCCGAATTTTAATACACCAACAACTATCATTCCAGCATTGGTATGCCACCATATGAGATTCTATACAGTAGGAGATGCAGAACACCCGTTTGATGGGGTGATATTGGTAAGAAGGAATTGGGGAGCATCAAGGTAATCGAGGCTACGACTAAGAAGCTTGAGAAGATCAAAGCCTTCATGAAGGCAGCCAAAGATAGACAGAAGTCGTATGATGATAAACGACGCAAACCGATTGAGTTCTAGGTGGGTGACCGGGCTATGTTGAAGGTCTCACCTTGGAATGGTATCATTCGTTTTCGAAAGCGGGGCAAGTTGCGCCCAAGATACATAGGCCCTTTCTGAATCATCGCTCGGGCAGGAGAGGTGGCCTATAGACTGGAGTTACGAGAAGAGTTAAGTGGAATTCACCCGATATTCCACGTATCTCATCTGAGGAAATGCTTGGAAGATGAAGATATGATTGTTCCACTGGAAGACATCGAAGTAGACGAATGGCTCAATTACGTGGAGCAACCAGTGGCAATCATCTATCGGAAAGAGAAAAGACTGAGGAATAACATGGTTCCTCTTGTGCATGTACCGGAAGGGATCCGAGTCAACGTGGGAGACTGAAGAAAAAATGAGGCATCATTACCCACGTCTGTTCGAGGAATAACAGGTTTCAGGGACGAAACCTATTTAAGGGGGTGGACTTGTAACACCCGGTTATTTATTTATTTTGAAGCCGATGAAGGAAGAAAAGAAATAAAGTCCTAAGTTGAGGGACCAAACTCGCCAATGAAAGAAAGATGGGTTACTTGAATTTTTTGGGATCCATAACCGTTGTTTTAACTCAATTAAAGGTCGTATGTAACACCCGGTTATTTATGTTTTGAAGCCGACGAATGAAGAAAAGAAATAAAGACTAAAGTCGAGGGACCAAACTCGCCAATGAGAGAAAGTTGGGTGAGTGGGGGATATATAAAGGGAGAGGGCAGCCATTACCCTCTCCCCATACTCACATTTTCAGCCAAAAGAGAGAGGAGAAGCGAGAAAGGAAGAAAAGAGGAATAAGTGTTGGTTCGGGTTGGTTTGAGTGACCAAAATCATTGAGAAGCGAGTCAAATCGAAGCTCTTCTCGTTATGGTCGTTTTTGTGAGTTCTAAGACACCTCCTTTAAAAGTTTTTGAATGATTTGGGGCTGGAAAACATCTGAATATCGGGTTTTTGAGTGTGTGCATGTTTGACCCGTTTGTGTATGTGTATGTGTGTGTATGATCCGTTTGAGCCTTGTTTGTGAGCTTGTGTGTTCTTGAATGGTGTTGTGGTATGCATCCCTAAGGTTTAGGATGGTAGATTTGGGCTTAGAATGGATTTAGAGGAGCTTGGAGGTCGAAAATGGCAAATTGGGTTCGGGATGAACTGCATTCTGCATCAGCTAGGGCTAGGCGACCGAATAGAGGCCATACGGCCGAATGGGGTGCGATTGGGGTCCATTCGCTCGATTGGGGCCAGTCGCATGGAGGTTATGCGACTGAGAGTCCAGTCGCATAAGTGCTTATCCGCATTAGTTCCATTCACATGAGGTCCATTCACATTGGTCCATTCGCACGGTTGGATGTTCATTCGCATAAGTGTTCATCCGCATTGGTTCATTCGCATGATGTTCAGTCGCATGGAGGCCATGCGACTGAAGGGTGTCCATACACCCGAATAGGGCTATTGAACCCGAGGAGAAGTGTAGTTTAACTTCTGACTTTTGGGGGAAAGTGCAGATGTAAGTTTTGACGTAAAGGTTCCCGTAAGAGCATGTAAGATGACGATTGTGGCCTTAGAGAGCATGTTGGGCATGATGATGATGATGTTTCATGATTATGCATGTTATGTATGTATAATGTTGCCCTATGTTCCTTATTGTGATGTATGTTTGATATGTTCCTTATTATGATGTATGTTTATCTTTCCTGTGGCTTTACGTGTCAGGTTAATGAATGAATGAAGTAGTATGTACGTAAAGTGAAAGATAATGAAAGGGGAACATGAAGTAAGAATGCATGCATTAATGAATGAAGAAAGTAAAGAAAGTCTTGCAAGCATAGTACGTCGGGACACGCCACTAAAAGGTGTTAGCCGAACGGTGTGCGGGTTCGCTACCCCGATAGGATGCACATCGGGGTATTTCTTTGTGATTGACCATTTGTATAGTCCCATCTCTACATTCCCTAGGTACTGTGATCAGAGATGCGATACACCGTTATAGCTGATCTATGATAGACCTAGGTCCAGTACAAGGAATAGCTGGGTATTGCACATAGCAGTGGTACACCTAAACTCTACCCTAGGTACTGTGACCAGAGGTGCGATGCACCATTATAGCTGGTCTATGTTAGACCTAGGTCTAGTATCAGAGAATAGTTGTGTAAAGTTTATAGTGGAAGGAAAGGAAAGAAGTAACTATGAAATAATGAATGCATGAAAGACTAAAGAAGATAATAATGATATTATCTATGTGTACGTATGATGTATGATCGCATAAAAGTAAAGAATGGTTTTAACGAAAGAAAAGTATGTTTTATTTTATAAAACTAGAAACTCACTCAGGAACGCTGACTTTGATGTGTTTCCAGTTGGCAGGTAATGATTGTTGAGGATGGCACGAGATGTCTGCTCAGCTCTTTTGGAATGGCATCCATTTATATACGCTTTTGTAATATAATGCAACAATGTATTTTGTAACTGATTGATGATGTATTATTTGGCAAAAGTTTTTTATAATGAAATGTGATGTCATTTTTTAATGTTTTCGCTGCAACATTTTTGTAAGACGAATGTAATTATTTGTTTTATGAGCGATGACAAACCAACTATAAGTGTCCGGGAACGGGGCCATACAAGTTGGTATCAGAGCCAAAGTTTAAGTGAAATGAGTAAATTTCAAAATAAACCTTAACTTAAGCTGAAAATGGGACGGAAAGGAATGAGATGCCAATCTGAGTAGCTGCGTGCCATCAGGTATTTTCGTAAGTTAATTGGTTTATGTGCGCATGGTGTGTGGTTATGTGTTGTATGTAGATTTAAATACTGATGTAGTCAGGACAGGTAATGCTTGGGGTATGAAGAGTAAAGCAAGTGGCTATTCACAACTGGCCACTGTAATTAGGGACTTACTATACTTGACATAAATTGAGTTGTTCCCTTGAATGACCGTGTTGGTGTTGGAATCTTTCAGTGTGCGTGTGAATGGCTGGTGGTAGATCTTAGAAAGCCTCGCGTGATGGAGGTCATGGTGCTGAACCGCGACCCTAGAGGGGGAGGCCCAGAGTTAAGAAGGTGGTTCATGAGGAACCCGAGACCCCTCATTCAGAGGGTGGAGATGAGAGTGCAAACCTAAGGGCCTCGATGAAAGAGGCGGTGGTTGAAGAAGTTCATCAGGTCATGCAGACGATCTTGCCATCTGTAGTGACTGAAGTTATCAAGGCTGTACAAGAAGGGGAAAGAAAGGAGAGAAACATTTCCTTAGGAGGACGAGAACGGTTCTCTGTGATGATAAAGAGGAGGAAGAAGAAGATCCTGCGCCGGAGGCAACACGAGGCTGTAACTACGGGGCGTTTATGAGATGCAAGCCCCCTAATTTTGATGGAAACGACACTGCTGCTGCTGCTGCTGCTCACCGATGGGTGAGGGAAATGGAGGTGTTCTTGATATTAGTGAATGCTGTGAAGACCAAAAGGTGAAGTTCGCTACCCACTCTTTTATGGACTTGGCTCTGTGCTGGTGGGACAATATAGTCCAAGCCGAGGGTAGCAGGGCCATTAGGAGAATGAGATGGTCTGAACTGAAGAAGTTGATGATTGAGGAGTTTTGTCCTCACTGGGAGATCGATAAGGTTGAAAGGTAGTTCTTGAAACTGTTGGTGGGAACAATGACACACCAACAGTACACCACCAAATTCAATGAGATGGCACGTCAGGTGTCGGATCAAGTGAGACCCCTATCTCAAAAAATCAAGAGTATATTCAGGGTTTGCCAGCGGTTATTTCCAGGCACATGATTGTCGCCCGACCGAGCACGTTTAGGTCAGCGGTGGACTTGGCAGGAAGATTATACGATAAGAGGGCTGTGGTGGTGGTAGCTGAAGGTGGCAATAAGAGTGATGGTGATCGGAACTGGCAGGGGAAAATGTTTGGTCGGGGTAATGTCTCGACAGTTAATAAGAAGGCACGGGTGGATGACCGCCGTGTGGCCACATCGAGTGCGGAGTCAAAAAGGTGTGGCAAGTGTGGAAGGGAGCATGCGGGAGAATGTAGTTTAGGATTTAATGGGTGCTTCAAATGTGGGAAAGCGGGACATATAGACAAGGACTGCCGTACGATCCAGTGCTTTAACTGTGGTGAAGAGGGCCACATGAGTAAGGATTGCAAGAAGCCAAGGGCTGAGGGTTCCCGGGCGAAGAAGAAGGGGAGTGAAGGACCGAGGCGAGCGGCAGGGCATTCACTATGACGCAGGAGGAAGTTAGGACGGACCCTGATGTTGTGTCCGGTACGTTTCTAGTGAACCAAACTTTAGCTTCTGTGTTTTTTGATTTGGGTGCCGGTAAAAGTTTTATTTCTTCTGCTTAATGTGCTAAGCTGCCCGTTAGTAGTAGACGTGTTGATGCGCTCTTTGATGTAGAAACTGCCATAGGTAAGTCTACCCAGATTTCTGAGATGATAGAGAACTGTGATGTGGAACTTGAGGGTCATAAGTTTCCTGTTAGATCGTTCGTAATGACCTTAGGTGGTTTCGCTTTGGTTCTTGGGATGGATTGGTTGGCGGACTTCGAGGCGAACATTGTGTGTCGCAAGAAGATGATTCGGTTGATAGCGCATGACGGAAGTTCGGTAACTGTTTATAGGGATCGTGTCACCACGATCCTGAAAGTGATCTCAATGGCGATGGATGGAAAGTGTATGAGGCGTGGATGTAGTGCATACTTAGCCTATGTAAGGATGTGGATACGCCCGCACCACAACTGTCTGATGTACTGGTTGTGTATGACTTTCCAGACATGTTCCCAGAAGGTTTATTAGGAGTACCACCTGACCGTGAGATCGACTTCCAGATTGACTTGATACCGGGTGCCCAACCTGTTGCAAAGGCACCGTATCGGTTAGCTCCGACAGAGATGAAGAAGTTGATAGAACAACTACAGGAGTTGCTCGACAAGGGGTTTATTAGGCCGAGTATCTCTCCTTGGAGTGATCTGGTCTTATTTGTGAAAAAGAAAGACGGTAGCATGAGGATGTACATTGACTACTGCGAGCTGAACAAGTTGACAGTGAAGAACCGATACCCCTTACCGAGAATTGACGATTCGTTTGATCAGCTTCAAGGTGCTAGTTGGTTCTCAAGAATAGATCTTCGATCGGGCTACCATCAGTTGAAGATGAAGGAACAAGACATCCCTAAAACAGCTTTTCGCACGCACTATGGTCACTACGAGTTTCTTGTCATGTCTTTTGGTTTGACTAATGCGTCGGCTACTTTTATGGATCTGATGAATCGGGTGTGTCAGCCGATGTTGGATAAATCAATGATCGTGTTTATTGATGATATCCTGATTTATTCGAAGAGTGAGATTGAGCATGCCGGTCACATCCGGGAGGTTCTGGAGACGTTAAGGAGGGAGAAGTTGTATGCTAAATTCTCCAAGTGCGTGTTCTGGTTGCGCGAGGTCCAATTCTTGGGTCATGTGGTGAATCCTGATGGGATCATGGTGGACCTGGCTAAGGAAGAGGCGGTGATGCAATGGAAGTCTCCAAAGAAGCCATCCGAGATTCGTAGCTTCTTGGGTTTGGCGAGCTATTATAGAAGGTTTATCCAAGACTTTTCCAAGATTGCTTCTCCACTGACCAAGTTGACCCGAAAAGATGTGAAGTTTGTATGGGGTCAAGCTCAAGAGAAGACATTCGAAGAAGTGAAGGCGAGATTGACTCAAGCTCCTGTTTTGTCATTACCCGATGGAATTGAAGATCTGGTGGTTTATTATTATGCTTCCTACTTAGGGTTGGGGTGCGTGTTGATGTAGAGAGGGAAGGTTATAGCCTATGCATCCCGACAGTTAAAGGTTCATGAGGTCAATTATCCTACTCATGACTTGGAGCTAGCAGCCGTGGTCTTTGCACTAAATATTTGGAGGCACTATCTGTACGGGACAAAGTGCACCATCTTCACTGACCACAAGAGCTTGAAGTACTTCTTCGAGCAAAAAGATCTGAACATAAGACAGAGGAGATGGTTAGAACTCATCAAGGATTATGATTGTGAGATCCATTACCATCGGGCAAAGCCAACGTGGTAGCAGACGCCCTTAGCCAAAAGGAGAGAGGCAAGCCGATTCGGGTGAAAGCTTATCAGTTGGTCATGACCTCCGATGTGATGAAGCAAGTCAAAGAGTTTCAAGATGAGGCATTGAAAGAAGATCATCTTAACTCTGAGAGAATGAGAGGTATGGTCGCAGAATTGGGTGAAAACACGCTTGGTGTTAGAACTAGATTCTGGAGGATGTGGACTACTCGTTTTGGGGATCTACGGGTGAAGATTATTGATGAAGCTCACAAGACTCGATACTCTATTCACCCCGGTGCCACGAAAATATATCAAGATATGAAGAAAGATTATTGGTGGTCGGGTATGAAGCGCGATGTAGTGGAGTATGTGAGTAAGTGCCTTACTTGCTTACAAGTGAAGGTCGAGCATTAGAAACCGTATGGAAAGATCCAACCTTTGAATATACCGGAATGGAAGTGGGAGCACATCCCCATCGATTTCATTACGAAGTTACCGCGTACTCCGAAAGGGTATGATGCCATATGGGTGATTGTTGACTGTCTGACGAAGAGTGCCCACTTCCTACCAATCCACGAGACATATTCATCTGAGAGGTTGGCTGATCTGTTCATCAAAGAAATTGTAACTCGTCATGGTGTGCCGGTGTCCATTGTGTCTGATCGTGAAACCCGGTTTACATCTAAATTCTGGAAGAAATTCCATGACGCCATGGGGACGAGGTTACATATTAGCACGACATATCATCCCCAAACTGATGGTCAGTCAGAAAGGACCATTCAGACATTGGAAGACATGCTTCGGGCATGTGTGATTGATTTTAGGGGAAGTTGGGATGACCACCTACCGTTAGCCGAATTCTCATACAACAACAGCTATCATGCTAGCATTGGTATGCCATCATATGAGATGCTATATGGTAGGAGATGCAGAACACCCGTTTGTTGGGGTGATATTGGTTAGAAGGAATAGGGGAGCGTCAAGGTAATCGAGGCTACGACTGAAAAGCTTGAGAAGATAGACAGAAGTCGTATGCTGGTAAACGACGCACACCGATTGAGTTCCAAGTGGGAGACCGGGTTATGTTGAAAGTCTCATCTTGGAAGGGTAACATTCATTTTCGAAAGCGGGGCAAGTTGAGCCCGAGAGACATAGGCCCTTTCCGAATCATCGCTCGCGTAGGAGAGGTGGCCTATAAACTGGAGTTACTAGAAGAGTTAAGTGGAATTCACCTGACATTCCACGTATCTCATCTGAGGAAATGCTTGGCAGATGAAGATATGATTGTTCCACTGGAAAACATCAAAGTAGATGAATGAGTCAATTACGTGGAGCAACCAGTGGCAATCATCGATCGGAAAGAGAAAAGACTGAGGAATAAAGTGATTCCTCTTGTGCGTGTACAGTGGAGGCACATGAAGGGATCCGAGTCAACGTGGGAGACTGAAGAAGAAATGAGGCATTATTACCCACGTCTCTTCGAGGAATCACAGGTTTTGTGAACGAAACCTATTTAAGGGGGGTGGACTTGTAACACCCAGTTATTTATGTATTTTGAAGCCGACGAATGAAGAAAAGAAATAAAGACTAAAGTCGAGGAACCAAACTCGCCAACGAGAGAAAGCTGGGTGAGTGGGGGGTATATAAAGGGAGAGGGCAGCCATTACCCTCTCCCCACACTTACATTTTCAGCCAAAAGAGAGAGGAGAAGAGAGAAAGGAAGAAAAGAGAAAGAAGTGTTGGTTCGGGTTGGTTCGAGTGACCAAAATCGTTAAGAAGCGAGTAAAATCAAAGCTCTTCTTGTTATGGTCGTTTGTTTGAGTTCTAGGACCCCTACTTTAAACGTTTTTGAATGATTTGGGGCTGTAAAACATCTGAAAATCGGGTTTTTGAGTGTGTGCATGTTTGACCCGTTTGTGTATGTGTATGTGTGTGTATGATCCGTTTGAGCCTTGTTTGTGAGCTTGTGTGTGCTTGAATGGTGTTGTGGTATGCATCCCTAAGGTTTAGGATGGTCAATTTGCGCTTAGAATGGGTTTAGAGGAGCTTGGAGATCGAAAATGGCAGATTGGATTCGAGATGAACTGCATTCTGCATCAGCTAGGGCTAGGAGACCGAATGGAGGCCATACGGTCGAATGGGGTTCGATTGGGGTCCATTCACTCGATTGGGGCCAGTCACATGGAGGTTATGCGACTAAGGGTCCAGTCACATAAGTGCTCATCCGCATTAGTTCTATTCGCATGAGGTCCATCCGCATTAGTCCATTCACACGATTAGATGTTCATTCGCATAAGTGTTCATCCGTATTGGTTCATTCGCATGATGTTCAGTCGCATGGAGGCCATGCGACTGAAGGGTGTCCATACGCCCGAATAGGGCTATTGAACCCGAGGAGAAGTGTAGTTTAACTTCTGACTTTTGGGGGAAAGTGCAGATGTAAGTTTTGACGTAAAAGTTCACGTAAGAGCATGTAAGATGACGATTGTGGCCTTAGAGAGCATGTTGGGCATGATGATGATGATGTTGCATGATTATGCATGTTATGTATGTATGATGTTGCTCTGTATGTTGCTGATGATTGTGTATGATATGTTCCTTATTATGATGTATGTTTGATATGTTCCTTATTATGATGTATGTTTATCTTTACTGTGGCTTTTCGTGTCATGTTAATGAATGAATGAAGTATTATGTACGTAAAGTGAAAGATAATGAAAG
>CM046455.1:8592131-8750372 GCA_025506515.1 Flaveria trinervia | reverse complement strand
ACACTATGAAGAAAAATCAGGAGGGAAAGTTCAGCGAGAAGGCTGAAGAAGGAATCTTTCTTGGATTCAACATACTGAATAAGAGAGTCTACAACAACTCAACAGGTCAAGTAGAAGTGTGATGTAATGTCGACGTTCAAAGATATGGAAAAGGACCCGCTTTCTTTTTCGACTATGATGGCTTCTTCAAGTCCTCAACATCCCTCTCTCCACCTTTGACGATGATTAGCAAACCAAATGATGTTTGAGGTCTTAAACACACCATCCCAAGATGTCACATCATCTGGTTCACAAGGTGAATCATCTAACTAGTCAGGGGAGTACTAAGGTAAGTGACTCCTCCTCTAATGAAGAAGTTATGGAGAATGACCAGAACAATCAGGAGGAACAGGTTCCCGTTCCTGCAAGTCCACAAGCATCTGACATTGATGCCTTTGAGTCTTCGGAACTTCACATCCTTCTGCCTCAGATATAGAACCAATGTTCACAATCTTGGCTCTGAGGTAGGTTCCCATCACTCCTGGATCACGCCTAAATGTCTATCATCCTCTGGACAATTTCATTGGGGATGTTAAATCAAGAGTTCAGACTAGAAATCAGCTATATTCAGTTGATTATGCCTTGGTAATGGAAAAAGATACCTTCACGATGGTGCTTACCGTTGTTTTGTGTCTCAGTTTGAGCCAAAATACGTTAGTGAAGCCTTAAATGATGAGGCATGGGTAAGTGCCATGCAAGAAGAACTTCTTCAGTTCAAGAAGTTAGGGTATGGACACTGGTTGATAGACCTAAAGGTGCTAAAGTCATTGGTACAAAATGGGTCTTGAAGTGTAAGAAAGATGATCATGTGTCATCATCAGGAACAAGGCTCGACTTATAGTTCAAGGATTTTGAGAAGTCGAGGGAATAGATTACAATGAAGTATTTGCACCTGTGGCGAGAATGGAAGCCATCCTTATCTTCCTAGCCTATGCCTCTTACATGAAGATTAAAGTCTATTAACTGGATGTAAAGAGTGCATTTCTTCACGGTGAAATCCGGGAAACTGTGTATGTTAGTCAACCCAAAGGATTTGAGGATTCATATCATCTAGACAAAGTTTACAAACTAGATAAGGCTCTCTACGGGCTTCATCAAGCCCCAAGAGCATGGTGTGAGAAACTCTCAACTCACCTTGTGAAACATGGATTTCCTAGAGGTGTAATTGACTGCATAATGTTCATCAAAGAAAAGGATGGTGATCTGCTGCTTGTTCATATTTATGTTGATGACATAATCTTCGGTTCCAAGAACAAAGAATTATGTAAAGAATTTGAAGAAGTAATGAAGGCAAAATTTGAAATGAGTGCCATGGGAGAGATGAAGTTCTTTCTCGGGTTACAGGTGAATCAAACACCAAAGGGGATATTCCTACATCAGACAAGTATGTCAGGGATATTCTCAGTCGGTTTGATATGGAGAATGCTTCCGCAGCTGGGACTCCACTTGCTAACAAACCATGATGTGGCCCCCGACGAGAACGATGATCTGGTAGATGCCACCATGTACCAAGGAATGATTGGATCCCTCATGTATCTCACTGCCTCAAGACCTGATATCATGTACACAACGTGTCTATGTTCAAGATATCAGGCCAAAACAAAAGTTAACCATTTTATCGGGGTCAAGAGGATATTTCGTTATCTGAAGGGTACACCTACACTTGGATTGTGGTATCCTCATGATGATGACTTTAAGCTTACCGCATACAGTGATTCGGATTATGGCGGCTGCAAGATGAACTACAAATCTACCTCAGCAGGGTGTCAATTCCTTGGGAGACGATTAGTCAAGTGGCAGTTTAAGAAGCAAACATCAATTGCATTGTCAACTTGTGAAGCTGAATATGTTGCTGCGGCAAGCTGTTGTTCTCAAGTCATTTGGATTCAACAACAGATGCGGGACTACGGATTGCAATTTTCTAACACCCCTATTTTTGTTGATAATTTTGCTGCAATAGCATTACTAAAAATCATGTCCAACATCCGAAGACCAAACACATCGGCATAAAATATCACTTATACGTGATTACTTTGAAAAGAATCTAATCGATGTTGTTAAAATAAACATGGATTTTCAACGCGCTGACCTCTATACAAAAACATTTGATAAACCATGTTTTCTATACTTGTTAGAGGTCAATGGCATTAAAAAGAAAAGTGATGTAATTTCAGATGATGAAAATGCCTAGTCCACTGTGTGTAAAGTCTATTTTTTGATTTTTTTTATTTAGGTATTTTATTTAATTAATGTTATTGCTGTTATTTCTTCACCTATTAAAATCCTAAAAACATAATTCTCTTACGGTTTTAGAATTTAAGGGGGAGAATAAGGTTAAGTCATTAATTAAAAAAACAAGGGAGGAGGACAGGCTAGCTGATAGAAATGAGATCAGCTCGGTGAAAATGATTCAATGACTGTGGAAAATGATAGTACACAGGATCAAAGCATTTGGGACTTTATAAGATTAAATTGAATTAGATGCAACTTTCAAAGTATAAGTCTGAGAAGTCTGGGCAATATAAAAGGAAAGTTGATAGTACACTGGTTCCTACTAAGGTAAAACAAAGAACGTAGATCTAGAGGTTGTTAGGCCACTACGTGATGTGTCGGTAGATTCAACACAATTAATGATTAGACCTCATTGGTGAACTCAATTTAAAGTAATTTGTTCAACTGACTATGGGTTCCCATCTTATCACTGGTTAACATAATCAGTTATTTCCAATAAGGGGTGACGAGCAAATAAACGCCACAAATGTGTGCGGATGACCCAAAAAAGAGCAAAACATGGAAAAATGAAAAATAAACGCAATCAAGCTGATAACCTATGTTGTTGGTGCGTTATGTGCAAAAGAAAAAAATAAAAATGCTCTAACAAGAAGATAGGTTGTGTGCCTCTCTGTTATGCGATGGCACTGACCTAAGGATAAGCATAACCTAGATATTGTAGAATTCATTGTTGTTTGCCGCCTCTTTGCTGTGCGGTGGCACTGACCTGGGGCTTGGCTTTTCTTTGAAAGCTCTAAGAATAGTCTCTTCTTGTCTAAATACCCATAGACCGCTCAAAAATCTCTTGAGGAATGTTGATTACCATATATTGGATCAGAAGCAAACGCTACCAAACTGAAGATCGAGAACTTCGGTAATGTGACCGTGGAAGTAGCACGTGAGCATATGGATCTCTTAGCAGCAGTGGTTCATTCATATGATGGACTTGTTGCTGGGAAGATTGGAAACTGCCATCTGGCAGATGAGGACTACGAGCGGGTGGATGAGATGGAGCTTGAAAGAATGGATATAATGTGGGCCTTAGCAAGTGCTGTCCGGAGGGCGAAGAAGTTTGTGAAAAAGACTGGACAGAACTTGGTTGCTACTAAGGACACCACCTTTGGCTTCGACAAGAGTAAAGTGACCTGCTTTAACTGTGGTGAGAAGGGGCACTTCAAATGAGAATGTGTCAAGGCAAAGAAGACGGGGAATGGGAACCCGTTCTCATCCTTTACTCGCCAGGACAAGCAACCCTCTAGTTCTACTTCATCAACAAGGATCCAAAAACACTAACTGCTCATGATGATGAAGGACAAGATTGGAGTTTCAGGTTTGTCTCACCAGGAGAATCTAACGTTGCCAGTGTTGAGGATATTGACGATGATTCTGCGAGTGAAGGTGATATAGCAGTTGAGATTGCAATGTCATATAGTGAAGAAACAACTGCAGCCGAGGTCAGTTACAAGCCAAATGAGGAAGTTTCCACATCAGAGACAGAAAAGCCAGAGTCGACAGAACCAGAATCATCTGATGCGGCACTGATGGCTAACTCTTCTGAACCAACTCAGGTAAGTACCACTGACCAATTTTTAATAACCATACTTGTTCTGATTGTGACACGTTTAGGAATAGCATAGATGAAAAATTTGCTAGGTTATTAGATCATAATGATAAGTTAGTAAAAGATTTACGTCTGTGCACTGAGGCAAATAGAGTACTAAAACAAAATGAGCATTGTTATAAAGAAAAGATAGACCTATTGACTAAACAACTTAGGGAAACCGAAGTAGTGGCTTTTAACCAAGAAAACGACATTAGGTACTATCTAAACTCCCTAGAAGAAACTAAAAAGCAAAAGGCAGTTCTAGAAGTCGAAGTTAATTCATTAAAACAGAAACTGCATAGTTGGACTAGTTCTTCACATATAGTCCAACACTTAGTAAGAGAAAGGAATAACGGGGAGGGATTAGGCTACAAAGTGGTTCCACCACCACCTGAGACCTTGATGAACACTAAGTCTAGACCAGTAAATAATAACCCCATCAAGGATCATGTGGTGACCACTCCTCTTGTTACTGATCCAGACACCTCATGTTCATCTACTGAATTTGGTCAGAAACAAAAGGACTCCACTTCAAAGGCAAATGGTAAATTGCCTTGTGTTAACCTGGAAAATGAATTTGAAAAAATTAATTTAAAGTCAGGGTCAAATAGAGTCAAATCAGAACCTAAAAGGACTTCAAATGTTACTTTTTCACATGCTTGAAGTCAAAAACCAGTTAACCAAAAAGTAAAACAAGTTAAATCAGTAAATTTTGTTACACCAGAGAAAACATCAAACATCCAAGAGTCAAAAACTAAAGTGATTGATGTTAATAGAGTGTCACGCACTTCTCCATAAAGAAAGTCTACTCATAAAGTTGATAGCAGGTCATGCTACAACTGTGGAGAATGTGGACACATTGCTTCCTACTGTCATTTCTATCAGACACCTAGGAAGAAGATTGATCTTCTGGACTCTAAACCTAGGTCTTCTAAGCGGAGTTCTTTAACTCCACCTAGAAGAGCTAGTGAACCTAAAGTCCAACCTGTAAGCCAGACGACTGTTTATCATAAACAGGCATTGCACAAATCTGGCTTATGGAAAGAAAAATCCACCTATGTGTCTAATACTGAGGACAAGAAAGAACCTGAGCTACCCTCACCTTCTAAGGGTCAATGGGTGGAGTTTATGATGTGTGATGCCTCTGTGAAACCCAAGACGGTCAGAGCTTGGGTTCCTAACCTAAACTGATTCATTTACTGTGTATGTGCAGGGTGTTCGATATAGTGCTGAGACTAACACGTGGATTATACACAGCGGAGCATCCAGGCACATGACAGGAAATAGAGCCCTTTTATCTAACGTCAAACAAATAAAAGGAGGGCATGTTTCCTTTGCAGGAAACAAAGGAGGCTATATCACAGCTCAGGGAAGTGGGAAATCAGAAAGTTAAGTTTGATAAAGTGAACTACGTTCAACAACTTCAGAAACAACTACTTTCTGTTTCCCAAATCTGTGATAAAGGATTTAAAGTCATCTTCGATAACCAGAAGTGTTACGTGCTGAAGAAAGAATATATGATCCCAGAGGACCAAGTTCTGATGACTGCTTCAAGATATAAAGACCTGTATGTCTTGGATCTGTCAACAGCTGCCACAACGGATCATGAGGTTCAGTGTTCTTATCTAAAGCTACTGAGAAGGATTCCATCTCCTGGCATCGGAGAATGGGACACATTAGTCAAAGGAAGATGAATCATTTGATTCAGAAGGATTTAGTTAGAGGAGTAAATGTCAAGAACTTCTAACTTCCTGACTTTTGTGTAGCTTGCAAGAAAGGCAAACAGACAAAGAAGTCTCATAAGGAAAAAAAGAAAGTCCATTCAATAGACTTCCTCTTGAGCTTCTTCACATGATCTGTTCGGTCCAGTTAGTAAGGAGCATTGCAGGCGACGTGTACTGTTATGTGGTCACTGATTCAGCGAGCAGGCATTGAAGGAATTTTCTGGAACGAGGCAGTGGCAAATGCGTGCTATACACTGAATCGAGTCCTAATAGTCAAGCGCCACGGAAAGACATGTTATGAGCTACTTCAAAGACGCAAACCGAATTTGGAGTATCTTGAACCTTTTGGCGCACCGTGTACACTTCTGAAGAAGACACAAGAAGGAAAATTCAGCGAGAAGGCAGTTGAAGGAATTTTTTAGGATACAACATACCGAACAAGCGAGTTTACAATAATCAAGGGTCTTGTAGAAGTGTGGTGTAATGTCGATGTTCAGAGATATACCACACCACCTACAGGCAAAGGACCTGCATACTTCTTCGATTATGATGGATTCTTCAAATCCTTCAACATCCCTCTCTCTCCCTCGGATGATGAGTTAGCTACTAGGATGATGTATGATAATCTAAATACTCCATCTAGCACACAGGGAGAGTCATCTACTCAGTCAGAAGGGGTAGTCGATGAAAGTGACTCCTCCTCTGAAGATGAAACTGAAGCAGATGACCAGAACAGTCAGGAGGAACAGGTTCCAGTTCCTGAAAGTCCACAAGCATCCACAAGTGATGCACCCTCGACTTCGGAACCTCAAACTCCAACCTCCTCAGAAGGAAACAAAATGTTCACAATCTTGGTTCGGAGGTGACTGTGCCGACTACTCCAGGATCACGACCTAAACGTCTATCATCCCCTTGACAATGTTATTGGAGATGTCCGATCAGGAGTACAAACCCGAAATCAGCTATACTCAGCTGATTACGCCTCAGTTATGGAGAAGGGTTACATTCATGATGGTGCTTATCGATGTTTTGTCTCGCAGGTTGAGCCAAAATATGTCAGTGAAGCACTAAATGATGAGGCGTGGGTGAGTGCCATGCAAGAAGAACTTCTGCAGTTTAAGAAGTTAGGTGTATGGACTCTGGTTGATAGACCTAAAGGTGCTAAAGTCATTGGCACCAAATGGGTACTAAAATGTAAGAAGGATGACCAAGGAGTCATTATCAGGAACAAAGCTCGACTGGTGGTTCAAGGTTTTCGCCAAGTCAAGGGGATTGACTATAATGAGGTGTTTGCACCCGTGGCAAGGATGGAAGCTATTCGTATCTTCCTTGCCTATGCCTCGTACATGAAGATTAAAGTCTACCAATTAGATGTGAAGAGTGCATTCCTTCATGGAGAAATCAGGGAAACAGTCTATGTAAGTCAACCCGAGGGATTTGAAGACCCTTATCATCGGATAGAGTTTACAAGCTCGACAAAGCTTTATATGGGCTTCATCAAGCTCCTCGAGCTTGGTATGAGAAACTCTCGACTCATCTTGTGAAACACGGCTTTCGCAGGGGAGTCATTGACTGTACACTGTTTATTAAAGAAAAGGATGGTGACCTACTGCTTGTACAGATATATGTTGATGACATAATCTTCGGGTCAAAGAACGAAGAGTTATGCAAAGAGTTTAGTGATGAAGAAAGCAGTGATGAGATGGATGAGGCGATGGGGGAGATGAAGTTCTTTCTCGGGTTACAGGTGGATCAAACACCTAATGGGATCTTTCTACATCAGACCAAGTATGTAGGAGACATTCTCAGTCGATTTGACATGGAGAATGCTTCTGCTGCTGGGACTCCACTTGCTACGAATCATGATATAGCACCTGATGAGAATGGAGATCTTGTAGATGCCACTATGTACAGAGGAATGATTGGATCCCTCATGTATCTCACTGCCTCAAGACCTGATATCATGTATGCTACATGTTTATGTTCCAGATATCAGGCTAAACCTAAGGTCAATCATCTGATCGGGGTCAAAAGGATTTTTTGCTATCTAAAGGGTACACCCACACTGGGGTTGTGTATCCTCATGATGACGATTTTGAGCTCACAGCGTATAGTGACTCGGACTATGGAGGCTGCAAAATGAATTACAAGTCTACATCAGCAGGGTGTCAATTCTTTGGGAGAAGATTAGTTACATGGCAGTGTAAGAAGCAGACATCGGTTGCTTGTCAACCTGTGAAGCCGAATATGTTGCTGCTGCAAGTTGCTGTTCTCAAATCATTTGGATTCAACAGCAAATGCGGGATTACGGTTTGAAATTCTCGTCTACTCCTATTTTTGTTGATAACTCTGCTGCAATTGCAGTAACCAAAAATCCGGTTCAACATCCTAAGACCAAACACATCGGTATTAAATACCACTTCATAAGAGATTGTTTTGAAAAGACCTTAATAGATGTGGTTAAAATTAATACTGATTTTCAACGTGCTGACCTCTATACAAAAGCCTTTGATAAACCATGTTTTCAATACTTGCTAGAGGTCAACGGCGTTAAAAAGAAAAGTGAGGTAATTCCTGATGAGAATAATGTGTAGTCCGACGTAGTTTCGTTAAAGTTATTTATTTTATGTTATCTTTCTGTCTTTTCTTTTGTCTGTTATATATAAACTCATGTTATTTTGCTGTTTATTAAAATCCAAAAATAATTAAATCCGAAATGATTTTAGTATTTTAGGGGGAGAATATGTCAGCAAGTTAATATTAAAAAAATGAGGGAGAAGGGGTAACTAGCTGAAATAAGGTAGATTGTGTCTGTGATACCGATTCAATACCTTTGGAATATGATAGTACACAGGAACAAATCAAGAGGGATTTTAAAATTTAAGGTTTGACAAGATGCAAAAGTTCAAAGTATAAGTCTGTGTAGTCTAAGCAATATAAAAAGGGAAAATGATAGAAAACTGGCAACTCCTAAGGTGACACAGAGAAAGTAGACTAGAGGCTGCTAGACCACAAATGATATGTTGGTAGATTCAACACAATAGACAATTAGACCTGATTGGTGATCTCAAGATCAAACTAAGTTGTTCAACTGACTGTGGGCTTCCATCTTATCACTGGTTAGCACAATCAAATATATTCCAATAAGGGGTAATGAGCATTTAAATGCCACAAAAGTGTGCGGATGACCATAATTAGAGCAAAGCAAGAAAAAATGAAAGACAAATGCAATAAAGCTAATGACTTATGTTGTTGGTGCATATTGTGTCAAATAAAATAAGCTACTCTAACAAGGAGATAGGTTGTGTGCCTCTCTGTTGTGCGATGGCACTGACCTGAGGATAAGCATAACCTAGATATTCTAGAATTCATTGTTGTTTGCCGCCTCTCTGCTGTGCGATGGCACTGACCTGAGGACAGGCTTCTCTTTGAAAGCTCTAAGAATAGTCTCTTCTTGTAATAATACCCGTAGACCGCTCAAAACCTCTGAGGAATGTTGATTACCATATAAGTGTGGGATCCACAAATGTTAGCTGAAATAATTAAACCTAAATCAGTCACCAGTCTGCGTCAAAAGTCTGTGTATGGATTTAAGTGGACAAACATACTGACAATCTTAGTGGCTACATTCTCAAGAGTTCAAATCAATGTGAAAATCTAAGAGTTTCAGTATGATTTCCTTAAGTTGCTAACGACTCTGGATGAACACCGAGAATTAAGCATCAAAGAGTTTTAATAACAAGTCCCAAAATGATTTGATATTCCTGTATGATTCCAAAATTGAGTTGGTCCAAATATGATCAATCTAAGTTAAAGCTGTCTACTCCTAATCAAATCCCTTAGATTTCCATCTTAGGGTTTATCTCTCACAAAAAGTCCAAACATAAACTTTAGTTGTGTAGTTAGTTTAAGTTCTATGTTTATCTTTTAATTTGTGTGTCTGTCGGACTACATCAGGGAAATCAGAAGGGAATTAACTTACCTAAAAATGGTCATGTCTGAGATGGCCACATGGTTTTCAAAATTTAAAAGGTCACGTCTGAAGTGACTGAATTAGTTAAGAGCTTACAATGTTATTATCAAAAGTGAAAAGATTCTTAATAGTAAATGTTCAAAATGACTGTAAACTCACAAAGTGTGACCCATTCGCACTAGTGGATCATGGTTATCGACCAACTATGCGAATGGCTTCCAATCGGCCGAATGGACATGAAATTGATCCATTCGACCGAATAGAAGGGGAGAATGAAACAGTAGACCGACTGAGGCTCAGTCGGTCAACTAAAGAGGCGAATGAAGGAGACCGAATGAGTCAGTCGACCGATTGAGACTCAGTCGGCCGACTGAATGCGATTGACTAGGCCAATTGTACGACTGAACCTCAGTCGCCCGATTGAACTGAGCGAATGAGGCCAGTCGGCCGAATGAACCTAGGTTCAGTATTTAAGGGTCTCAGTTGATCGCATCTCACTCATCACTCCCAAAAGCACCCCAAATCGCGTTCTTTACCGTTACCCTGTCAAAATTGCCACAGATTCTGATATACATTGCTGTTAAGATTCTTACATTCGAGTGACGTTTTACAGGTACACTACTCCTTGAATCCTACCAAAATCAGCACATTACCGACCTACAATAGCGACTCTCGATTGAATCAAGAACCGAACTGTGAAATGACCTAATCACCTATGTAAATTAAGCAAAATGTTAAAATTGAGTTTAATAGGTTATTAGTGACAAGTAGACGAGGCAAATGGACCATTAAACACTGTTAAATGACTTAGATTGGTCAAGATTCGACCCACAGGCGATCGAACAGTGGGGCAAGCGACTGGTCGTTCGAATGAACTCTAATCGCACGATTGAACATTGCGATTGGATCATTCGACCGACTGAACCACCCGAATGAGTCCAGTCGGCAGATTGAACTCAATCGCATGTCTCAATCAGCCGATTGAACTCAATCGCATGTCTCAAACAGGCGACTGACTTCAGTCGCATGATTCATTCGCACGAATGAATCAAAATGACTTTCAACTTTACACTTAGAACAGAAGTTTTCATGTCTTATGTAGTAATGGTTCTATGTCTTATGTGTTTCAGGAAAAATGACTGACCGATGGTCTCTTAATCCAAAGCACAACATATGTGCCCATTTGGACCACACGACACGGAACGGGGCCAAGTTCTCCGATATTATAGCCTTCCTCAAACGTTCACGGATACATAAGGCTATATCTACGCCCTGCACACCTTACAAATCACTACACCAGGCATTCTGGGAGAATGCCTCAGTGGATCGTTCTCGTGAGCCATACAGCATCAGAAGCACCATTTTGGGTCAAGCTATCGACATTACCGCCACGGACATCCAAAGATCCTTGAGTTTGGGGATGACTCTACTCACCCCACTAAGTTACATCCATTGACTGTGAGAGGGTGTTTTCTCCGAATCAAGTATGCGGGGGACATTAACTCGGGGGTGCTAAATAAGATCAACCTGTGCCCACAATACAAATATCTGGCACATGTGATTCTTAAGTGCATCGCTTCGAGAAGGGGTGGCTTCGATGACCTATCAGATCAGATACAGAATGCCTTCGTGGCTCTAGTGCTGAACCACCCGTTCAGCTTCTCTAATATGATCTTTGCTTATTTGGTAGAGAACATTGAAACAAAGGGAAAGAAGGTTTTTGTATGTATCCACGATTTCTTCAGATGATATTCAATGAGAAGCTGCCTCAGCTCCCCAAGGAAGTCACGATGCAGTGACTTTGGAACTTATGGATAACACTACGTTGGGTAGGATGGTGGTATACCGGGGCAAGCAAGTTAAGCCCCAGGAAAAGAGGCTGATTGGCCACTTAGTAGATGAAAGTTATGTGGCACCGGGGAGACGCCAATGGCGTCACGAGGACAGTGACTCCGATGTGGAGCCAATTGTCCTCCCTACTGATGATTCAGAGGAGGATGACAGTGGGGATGGTGCTATTCCATCCAGAGGCAATGTGTCTGACTCTATTCCCTCTGTGTCTGTCTCACCTGCTGAAGTAACTGAGTCAGCAGGATTTCATCAAGATTTTGTTCTTAACAATGAAGATGAGGTTGAATCTGATGAGCAGCCACTGACCCGAACTGTGGGAAGGAAAGTTGTTCCCACAGCACATGGGTTGAGGTTTGTTGGTGAACAACCGAGAGGCTCCGGAGATACAGAAACTGATCCAACTTATGCTCTGGGGTCCTCAGGCGGGATTGTAGGGGGAGCATCCACCTCGAAGGGAACGAGGAGAAAACGGATGGTTCAACCCCATGGCCAGAAAAAGAAGAAGCATAGGGTAACCTTTATCACTACCACATCCACCATACCTTCCACCACTACCACCTCTTCAGACACACCATACACCACCATACCTTTCCCCACAGCGACAACAGACACACCATACCGACCACCACAAGCCAGACCCCAGCCACCACTACATCATTCACCCCACACTCACCACCACTATCATCCAGACCTGACCCGATATTCACCACCTCCACCACCACCACTAGCCACCAAACCGAGCCCTCAGCCTACCCCTCACACACCTATAGATCTCCTTTACCTCCAATCGGGTTAGAGGAACAACTGTCAGCTTTAAATAGAATGGTGTTGCGATTGCTGGCGGCGGATGAGGAAAAGACCACTCAGATCCGCCAGCCTACCGATCTGATTGCTGCACAATCGCATAAAATTGCAGAGCAGGATCGAGTAATTGAGGAGCAGGCCCAGCAATTGGCTGCTCAGAACACTCAGATGGACCTACTCCAAGCTCAAAGTGTCGCAGCAGGCAAACAAATAGAGGAGTTGGAAAAAGCTAAGAGGACTATTTTGCTAAAATTGAAAGGATCAAAGGAGGAACCTCTAAAGATAAAGGATGGAGACAGAGATAATGAAGATGATGATGATGATGATGATGATGATGACAGTGATTCTGATGAAGTGAAAATCAAAGAGTGGTGTGCAGATGAAGAGACTGAAGAAGGAGAAGCAGCTGAATCTGTCTCAGCTCTCGGGCACGAGAAGAGAACAAAGAACAGACAAGATTAGTCAGCTTCTGCTTCTGCACCTTCACATGAAGAGACTAGCATTCAGGATAAAAGTAAATAGTGGATGTTTATGTATTTAATTACTTTTGTATTCTGTATTGAAAAACCATGTACTAAATGTTTATATTAAGTTAATGCATTTTGTTTGATATATTACTAATGATTTGAGTGTGAAATGTGTAAATCAAACAGATCCAAAGTACCACAGAGATGAGTTTGATATTGCTCCCCTTCAACAGTTCAAGTCTCAACTCACAATGATTCTTGATCTGCAAGGGATTGTCAGAAGGTCAGTGAGTTATACCCCTGAAGAAGGTGAAATAATTCACGACCTATCTAACAAGCAACTGGCAGAGATGTTCAGACTCAATCCTGATGACATTGTCAAGGATGCTCCAACAGTTGATTCAACCAGTGACGACGAACTACATGACGTTGATGAAGTTGAGGTTGAAGATATTGCTGCTGAAGAGTACCCTCAGTACGCTGACAACGAGGGTAATGTGGTCCCCAATCTGGGTGAGTCCCTAGTCAGTGATATGTTTGAGGTACTAGACAAGATGGGGCAGGAAGCAGGAAAGACCGAAGGAATAGCCCAAGCCTCAAACGATGACGTATACATTCGAAAGGCTGAGTGGGCTGAATGTTTTAAAGAAGTCAGAGCCCAACGTGCTGCACTGAAGAGGGATGCGTACACCAAGTTCTACAGCGTCAAGAAACATCTTACGGTGTCAGGCAGGATTATAGCATGGGCATATTTTGATGATCTTAACGTTTATGCCGTTAAGAGGGAAAAGGGCATAGAGTACTTTAGATTTCCACATGATCTAAAGACTCTACCAGGATTTGAGCTCAACCAGTTGGCCAAATTGAAGCTGTTGTATGCTGACCCAAGAAAGATGTCAGGCTGGTTTGAGGCTGCCCTCAAGAAAGAGTACCACACCAGGTGGATTAACTTCAGACCTCAACAACCTACAAGGTACATTAGAAGGTCTAAGATGGATTCCATTACTGGAAAACCTAAGATTGTGTTGAAGTGGAGTCCTCCTCGCACTATGTCGAGAATCCCTCTCAGGGAAATGCCACAGGACTTCACTCCACACTTCAAATGGTGGTACTATGATTGGACAACTTCTGAAGCTGTCATAGTTCTGAACAAAGGGGATCAAATGGATACTGTCAGGGTATTCGACCCAATGTGGCTAACCAACTTGTCTGCTAATGATGTCTATACATTATACAAGTGGCCATTGTTCTATGACACACAAGACATTGTACAAGCCCTCCAGTTCCAAAATGTTATACGACTTTGCTTCGCATTTGATATTCACGCGGGAGTCACACAAGAGGACAAGTACAAGAAATATGAGGAGGTAATGAAGAAAACAAGACATTAGAGAGATCTAGGTCCAGGGGGAGTTTGTTGATACATGTATGTCCCTAGATCATGATATGTGATGTAATAGATCTTGTTTGGTATGATTAATGAACTGATATTGATAGTCTGTTGGTTATAATGTTTAATAGTTCATTAATGAGTCATGACTGAATTGATTGGGTTTATGATTACTTGAATGATTACATATAATATTATGTTAATTAACTAAAACATTCAAACTTAACTTAATGAAGTTCCCATGCGAATGGCTCATGCGAATGAACCATACACATGAAGAACTTCACACGATTGACTCAGTCGCACGATTGAACCAGGAGACTGGATCAGTCGTACGACTGTAACATAAGATTGGCTCAGTCGCACGACTGAACACTCAGTCGCCCGAATGAACCAACCGCATGGTTCAATCGCACGACTGAACCAAACTAATGGTTCAGTCGCACAATTGAATAGTGCCAACCTATAAATACAACTCGATTCGTAAAAAACAGGGACACTCGATCAAGTACGATTCAAGACGAACCCTAGCCGTCCAGAAACCTTCCAAATCGTTCTCCAAGTTCATAGAACACATTAGATCAATTCCTTATCGATTTCTAACGTTAGTTTCAATCCTTGATTGATTCTTCGTGTGTTCTCACTTATTGAATCGCCAATCAAATAGGATTCCGCACTATTTGATCTGGTATACACGTGATCTCTAGGTATTTCAGTCGAATACCAGGTCCTAACAGATCTATTTGGTCCTGTGAGAGTAATGAGCATGGCAAAGAAGAAATACTGTCTGGTAATTGTGGATGATTACTCCAGATTTGTATGGACTTTCTTTCTACATTCAAAGGATGAGGTTGCTCAGAAGATTATTCACTTTGTATTGTATACTGAGAAGCAGTATTCCCTTCCAGTCAAGTGTGTTAGGAGTGACAGTGGAGACTGATAAAGAGAAGGAAAAAGAGAAAGCCTTGGAGTTACTGATAAAAGAGGCTGATGCCGAACACAGCAGATCAATGGACAACATCATTGATCAGCTGTTTAGGCAAGGCCATGACACCGATAAACTTGACTCTGAGATTCGACGATTAGAGATTGAAGAAATCCAGAATAGATGGGCGAGTTATGAAGTGTTAGAAAGAGAAAGGCTTGAGATCATGATTAGATTTATTGCAAAATATCTAGGAAGATCAATGATCGAAATCAAAGCTTGGTCCAGGGACAGTATCTTGGCAATCACCACCAAGATCTGTTCATCTGAAGCATATACTAAAGGACTTGTTATTGAAGCTTTGAATGAAGCAGGAGCAGGGAGCAGGACTGAGCTAGTCAAATA
Source organism: Flaveria trinervia (assembly GCA_025506515.1). Classification (NCBI taxonomy): domain Eukaryota; kingdom Viridiplantae; phylum Streptophyta; class Magnoliopsida; order Asterales; family Asteraceae; genus Flaveria; species Flaveria trinervia. The sequence goes on along the minus strand of CM046455.1, from coordinate 8,734,920 downwards.
CTCAAAAGCAACACTCACCTCCAAAATGCTAACTCAGCCTGTCAACATTCCCTCTCCAAAACAACCACAACCACACCCCACAAAACCAACTCCCTTACCATCTAAACCAACAGCCGATGATGCACCTCAGAAGAAGAAGAGAAGGGTGTTGAGGCTAGAAGAAGAAGAAGAAGAGGATGATGTGGAAGAAGATAGGTTGCCTCTGTCTGCAGTTCTAACATTGGCGAAAGCCAAACCCATGCCCATCACTCCCACCTCACAGATGGAAGCTGTGAGAGTAAAGATTGAAGAAGAACAGCAGCAAAAGCTTTATGATGATGAAATGCTAAAAAGCATTGACAAAACTTATGCTGCTTCGTCATCAATTATTAGCATGAAGAAAGAAGCTCTGAGGTTGTACACTCTTGCCAACACATTTCAATATCAGAAGGAAAAGGTGAGAGTATGGCCTGATCCTAGGGTGGCTCACAGGATTGTAAAGAAAGACATTCCTTCGAGATACAAGGGCCAAGTCAAAAGGATCGTAGATGAAGAGATCACAGTGGTCCTTGTAGTATCACCCTGGGAGATTGTAGAAGACTTCAAGAAGGCCTATGAGACTAAACAACCACCCTAAAAGATGTTAGAGAACAGAATTATTAAAAAGGGGTTAGTCTACAAGAGGCTTGAGAACTTCAAACAAAATGAGCTCAGTCTGTTACTTGAAGGGACTCATCCTGATGAGTTTGCATACCGACAGATTACAACAGTTGAGCTCAAAAATGGTAAACAGGCCAAGTACATCTCAGAGCTGTATGTGCGAGAAAGATTGTTTGATGGTGAAGCCGAGAAACTGACCATGGAAGAACAAATCATGTTTCTCAGAGCATACACCAGAGAATCCTACAGGCTTATACATGGGAAGTGAGTCTCATGGATGGGGAACAGCTCAGTGTCCAATTCCCCAATACAGAGCTCCCATCCATACATTGCCAATCAAATATTCAGAGACTCATTTCCAGGCCAGTGCTTATATGGGTTATCTTCTCAACTGATCAAGAAGGAAAAAGACCAACCATTCTGCCAACAATAAGTGGGAAAATAAATAAATTAGAGGTTTTGGCTGCATTGGTTCAGGGGGAGTTTGTTAGACCAAAAAAACCAATGAGCCAAGATCAGAAAACCTCTAAGTCCCACATGATATCACAACTGCTGAAAGCCTCATCAGCAGTTCGACAAGTGCTGAAAACTCCAACAGCTGAAGATCAAGTGCTGAAGACTTTAACAGCTGAAGACTAAAGTGCTGAGGTTCAACAGCTGAAGAACACAAGTACTGAAGCTGAACAGCTGAAGAACACAAGTACTGAAGCTGAACAGCTAAAGAACACAAGTGCTGAAGCTGAAGACCAAGTACTGAAGTACAACAACTGAAGAGTCTACAAGTGCTGAAGATCAAAAACTGGTGTACAAAGTCTGAAGACAAAGACTGAAGACATCAGCTGATGATATCTACTGAAGTCATCAGCTGATGAAACATCTGAAGTTCAAGTCTGAAGACCAAGTACTGAAGTTTCACTAGTTTGTCATAACAACTGAAGAGTACTTCTTTAGTAGTTGTGATATCAGTAGTTTTATGTTTTTACTTTCAGTAGTTTTGTAAAACGACTGAAGAGCTTGTTCTTCAGTCATTGTAGTTTCAGTAGTTTTATGTTTTTCAGCAGTTATAATAACTGATAACACTTAGTATTTTTGTAAGGAGATGTCAGCTGTTTTGACATCTTCAGTAGTTGTGTTTCAGTTGGAATAATTCTGTTAGATGTCACTATCAAGTGACATCAGCAGATGTCACATCTCTTATATAAGAGGTGTCGACCTAATTTGTAATTGTGACATTCTGTTACCACGAAAGCGAATATTGAATGAAATATATTTGCAGAATTCTCTCTATCTATAACCGTCTTTGTTCTTCATTGAATATCATTTCGTTCTTGTGAATTGGCTAATTCATTGTTAGAATTCTGCTGCTATACTCTCTAATCAATCAAACTTAGATCACTGATCCTAACAGTAGTGGTCCAAAGTCAAGTGTGTACACCAAACTTTATAAAGTGAAGAAGCATCACATGGTGTCAGGCAAAATTATAGTGTGGGCCTATTTTGAAGATCTTAAAGTTTATGCTGTTAAAAGAGAGAAGGGGATCGAGTACTTCAGATTCCCACATGATCTGAAGACTCTTTCGGGATTTAAGCTTAACCATTTAGAAAAATTGAAATTGCTATATGCTGATCCTCGTAAGATGTCAGGCTGGTTTGAAGCTTCTTTAAAGAGAGAGTACCACATCAGGTGGGTCAACTTCAAACCTTAACAACCAACGAGGTATATCAAAAGATTTGAAGTTGATGCCATTATTGGAAAGCCAAAAATAGTGCTGAAGTGGAGTCCTCCGCGCACGATGTCTAGAATCCCTCTACGGGAAATGCCACAGGACTTCACTCCACACTTCAAGTGGTGGTACTACGATTGGAGAACAGGTGAGGCGGTCATAATGTTGAACAAAAATGGAAGTATGGAAACTATCAGGGTGTTTGACCCCATCTGGCTTACTAACTTGTCGGCTAATGACGTTTACACCGTATACAAGTGGCCACTATTCTATGACGCGCAAGATATTGTACAAGCCCTCCAATTCCAAAACGTAATCAGACTCCGCTTTCCATTTGAAATACATGCAGGAGTTACAAGAGAGGAGAAGTACAAGAAATATGAGGAGCTTATGAAGAATTTAAGACAACAGATGAAACTAGGTCCAAGGGGGAGTTTGTATGTGTACCTAGTTTATGAGCTTAATGTAATATGTCTTTATTGTCTTACCCATATTTAATTGAATGGGTACTTAATGAAATAAAATATGTGGTTGTGCTTATAATGTTTATTATTTCATTGTTTAGTAGATTAATGCTTATTGAACTAACTATATAGGTTTATGGTTGTTTGAATTAATCTTAGTAATGTAATGATTCAGAAATATATTCAAACTTAGTAATATGAAGTTCTCATGCGAATGGCTCAGGCTAATGGACCATATGCATGAACAACTTCATGCGAATGACTCAGTCGCACGACTAAACCAGGAGACTGGATCCTTCGCATGATTGTAACATGAGATTGGCTCAGTCACACGGCTGAATACACAGTCGTGCGAATGGATCAACCGCATGGCTCAATCGCACGACTGAACCATGCAGTCGCACAAATGAGAAACCCTAACCTATAAATACCACTTAAATCATGGAAAAACGTAACACTTCGAATACATACGTACCACAGCCGTCCAAAGACATTTAAGAACCTGTTCCAAGTTCATAGATCGTACTAGATCGATTACCAATCGTTCTTAACGTTTAGAATCAATCTACAATTGTTTCTACGTGCATTCTCACTGATTGGATCTCCAATCAAATAGGATTCCACACTATTTGATTTGGTTTACATGTATATCAGTTAGTACATCATCTAGTACATGATCCTAACAAGTGGTATCACAACTGCGGATGAGTGTTGGAGGAAATGCGGATGAGTAAAGTCAATGCGGATGAAGGTCAATGCGAATGAAAGTCCATGCGGAGGAACATTGACTAAGTAAGGGAAATAGGGATGAACATTGACTAAGTAAGGGAAATGCGGATGAACATTGACTAACTATGGAAATACGGATGAGTATTGGAGGAAATGCGGATGAAATAGAAGAAATGCGGATGAACTATAACAAATGTGGATGAAGTAAAAGAAATGAGGATGAACTATAACAAATGCGGAAGAAGTAACAGAAATACGGATGAACTATAACAAATGCGGATGAAGTTAATGAAATACGGATGAACCGAGACAAACACGGATGAACACTTCGAATATTTCTGACTTTTTAGAGAAAAAATGTAATTCAGGCTTTGTCTTGGGAGGTTCCCGGGGGGTATGTAAGTTGACTTTTTGAGGTCATAGACGTTATGATGGGCATGTTATGATGTATGATTGATGCTTATGCATGATGGTATGTATGATGTATGTTATGTATGTATGAGGCCCTGTATGATGATGTTGTATGTGCATGTTAATGTTCTTGTAATGTATGTGTGTGTTCCCGATATGAACGGGAACAACAAGCATGGATCTTAGGATTCATATTGATAAAGACAAGAACTTGAATGATTAAATGCCAAAATATAATGATGATGAGCATGATGAAGAATATAATAATGATGAACACGATGAAGAATACCAACGTGTTTAATGTTTGATGTTTATTGATATATTGTTGAAATCATCATCCTTAAAGGATGATGATATATTGTTGTTGATGATGAACTTAATTCACCCTAACAAGTGGTGAATTAGTCACCCATACAATGATAATATGTTCTAATATATATACTAGTCTAGCATTTACAATAATTACAAAACAAACCCTAGACTAATATTTTGTTGCTATTGTTCTTCGAATCTTTAATTTTAATAATGTTGGAAATCTTCAATTTCTTCTTAGGTAGAATTCCCAACAATACTCCCCCTAAATTGTAGATTTCCAATGTAAATTAAAGCTTGATCATGTTTTTGTTGAATAGTTGTCCAAAGTCAAGAAATTTGTTGTTGATGCGGAAGCGAGGTCTTCAAAACTTTGGTACCACTATATTAAGTCACTTGTTTTTGTTGATGAGAGCCCAAATACGAAGCCCAAATTTGTTTTGTTGATCATAAGCCTAATCTTCAATGCTTAAGCCTAATTCCAACTAATGTTTTTGTTTAATGATGAAGCCCAAGAAACAAAACCCAATGGTGTTCACGAGCCCATTTGCAACCCTAGGTTGTAAACCCTAATTTTGAAACCCTAATATACAGCCCTCTTTCTATTGCAAAAGAAATTAATTGCAACCCTAATTGGGATAAAACCCTAATCGGCAACCATAGTTGGTTTGCAAAAGCTGCCTTCGGCAGCTCCCTTGATTCGCAAGGGACATCTTTGGCAGCTGCCATTGCAGCCTACAAACTTTCGACACAAGCTGCCTACGACATCTTCTTTTGCAACCCACATTTGTTTGATACTTGAGGCAGCCGCAAACCCTAATTTGTTTGATGCTTAAGGCGGCCGCAAACCCTAATTTGTTTGATGTTTGAGGCGGCCACAACCATGAATGTTGAATTGATTGTTGAATTGTTTTCTTCAAATCTTCAATAATTTTAGCAATCTAAACATAAAATCTCATCAAAATCAATATGAATTCATCAACTCCGGCTCTGATACCAATTGTGTGTGTTCCCGATATGAACGGGATCGTTGAGCTTGGATCTTAAGATTCAAATTGATAATAAAAAAAACTTGATGATTCGATGCTAAAATACAATAATGATGAACACAATGAAGAACACAAACATGTTTAATGTTTGATGTTTATTGATATTTTGTTGAAATCATCATCCATGAAGGATGATGATATGATGTTGTTGGTGATGAACCTAATTCACCTAACAAGTGGTGAATTAGTCACACATACAATGATAATATGTTCTAATATATATACTAGTCTAGCATTTACAATAATTACAACAAATCCTAGACTAATATTTTGTTGCTATTATTCTTTAAATCTTCAATTTCAATAATGTTGGAAATCTTCAATTTCTTCAAAGGTAGAATACCCAACAATATGTGTGTGTTTCCGATATGAACGTGAAAAATGAGCATGGATATTAGGATTCATGTTTATAATAACAAAACTTGAATGATTCGATGCTAAAATAATAATGATGATGAACATGATGAACACAATGTGTTTAATGTTTGATGTGTATTGCTTTGATGTTGAAATCATCATACATGGAAGATGATGATATAATGATATTATTGATGGAATTAATTCCCACCCTTGGTGGAGAATTATTCACCTTTACATGAATGATATATGTTTCTATTTATACTAATCTAGCAATTACAATAATTACAAAATAACCCTAGACTAATATTTTTATTGCTTTTGTTCTTCAAGTCTTCAACTTCAATAATATTGGAAATCTTCAATTTCTTCTTAGGTAGAATACATAACAATACTCCCCCTAAATTGTAGATTTCCAATGTGAATTGAAGCTTGATATTGATTTTGTTGAATAGTTGTTCAAAGCTAAGAATATTATTGTTGATGCGTAAGCGAGATCTTCAAAACTTTAGAACAACCATTTTTTTATATGTGGTTATAGCTTGCTTTCATAGCTTCAAGCTAAAACCCTAATCCATATTTTCTTTTTGATGTTGGCGGCCCAAACAATTAAATCCGAGTATACTTTTTCTTTTTGATGTTGGCGGCCCAAACAAATAAATTCGAGTCCACCTTTTTTTGTTTTAATGATGGAGCCCAAGAAACAAAACCTAATTGTGTTCACGAGCCCATTTGCAACCCTAGGTTGCAAACCCTAATTTTGCCTCCCTAAGGTGGCCGCAAAGGACACTTTGGTTCGGAAACCCTAATTAGGGCACCCTAATGTGGCCGCAAAGGCCACTTGCGGCAGCCTTTTACTGAGAAAAACCTAATTATGGCATCCCTTTTCGGACGCTACAATCCGATTTGGCAGCCTTGTTAGGCAGCCCCATTCGGCCGCAACACTCGGTTCGCAAAGGCATCCTCATTCGGCCGCCCTTAATTTGCATCTCCATCTCCATTCGGCCGCCCTTAATTTGCAAGGGCTGCCTTCGACAGCCTCTATTCGGCTTGGTTTCGAAGCACCCCTAATTCGTAGCCGCAACCATTATTGTATGATACTTGAGGCAGCCGCAAACCCTAATTTTTTATGCCACAAACCCTAATTTTTGATGTTTGATACAGCTACAGACATGAGTGTTGACATGATTGTTGAATTGTTTTCTTCAGATCTTCAATAATTCAGCAATCTTACCATGAAATTTCATCAAAATCAAAAGAATCCATCAACTCCAGCTCTGATACCAATTGTGTGTTCCCGATATGAATGGGAACAATGAGCATGGATCTTAGGATTCATATTGATAAAGACAATAACTTGATTGATTAGATGCCAAAATATAATAATGATGAACATGATGAAGAATATAATAATGATGAACACGATAAAGAACACCAACGTGTTTAATGTTTGATGTTTATTGATATATTGTTGAAATCATCATCCTTGAAGGATGATGATATATTGTTGTTGATGATGAACTTAATTCATCCTAACAAGTGGTGCATTAGTCACCCATACAATGATAATATGTTCTAATATATACTAGTCTAGCATTTACAATAATTACAAAACAAACCCTAGACTAATATTTTGTTGCTATTGTTCTTCAAATCTTCAATTTCAATAATGTTGGAAATCTTCAATTTCTTCTTAGGTAGAATACCCAACAGTATGTTTATTTTCCCGTGGCTTTATGTTGAGTGTTAATGAATGAAATGAAAGTATTATGTAACGTAAAGTGAAAGATAATAAAAAGAGGAACGAAATGAAGAATGTATGCATTAATGAATGAACAAACGTAATGAGGGGTGTCAGCTCAACCGTGTGCGGGTTAGCTACCCTAGAAGGATGGATACTAGGGATTAATCTGTGCGATTAAGCAAATGTATGGAGGTTCACACCCAATGAGGGGTGTCAGCTCAACTGTGTGGGGGTTATATACCCCATTAGGATGCACACAAGGGTTCAGTCTTTGTGATTGACCCGACGTATAGGGTCCTTGTCGCTTAACCCTAAATGAATTGCTTGGTGCTCCAGAGGGGGTTAAGCACATGACAGGACCTAGATGAAAATGAGAAGATAATAAATGTACGAAATGAACGATCATGAAGATAATAATTATTATCTATGTGTACGTACGATGTGTGATCCCGTTCTAAACTTTGTTATGATTTGAAAAAAAGTGATGAACGGTTTTAAATGAAAGATAATGTATGTCTTATTTCAAAACTAGAATTCACTCAGCAACACTAACTTTTATGTGTTTTCAGTTGGCAGGTAATGTTGCTGAGGATGGCACGGGGTGGCTACTTAGTTCTTTTGGATGGCATCCATTTTTAATGCTTTTTTGATGTAATGCAACATGTATTTTGTGACTTGATAACGATGTATTGTTTTGAAAAATCTTTTATAAAGAAATGAAATGTCTATTTTAAATGTTCTGCTATGATGTTTTATGAAGTATAAATGTAAATATATGTTTTATGTGCAATGACTAGCCAGCTATAAGCGTCCCGAGAACGGAGCCTTACAAGTTAGTATCAGAGTCAGGTTTAAGTGAAACGGGTAAATTTTCAAAATAAACCTAAACTTAAAATAAAAGTGGGATGGAAAGGGAAGGGATGCCAGTCTAAGTAGCTGCGTGACATCAGGTATTTTCGTAATGTTAATCGATATTACGTTCGCATGTCATGTGGTTATGTGTTGTTTATAGATTTAGATATCGATGTAGTTAGGACAGGTAATGCTTAGGGTATGAAGAGTAAAGTAAGTGGCTAATCATAACTGGCCACTATAATAGGGACTTACTATACTTGACATAAACTGAGTTGTTTCCTTAAATGACTGTGTTGGTGTTTGAATCTTTTAGTGTGTGTGTGTGGATGGCCGGTGGTAGATCTTTAAAAGCTTCACGTGGTGGAGGTCGTGGTGCCGAAACATGACCCACAAGAGGAAGACCTGGAGTTGAAAAGGTGGTTGATGAAGAACCTGAGACCCATTATCCAGAGGGTGGCGATAAGTGCGCCAATCTGAGAACCTTAATAAAAGAGGCGGTTGTGGAGGAAGTTCATCAGGTCATGTAGACAATCTTACCGTCTGTAGTGACCGAAGTTATCAAGGCTATACGAGAAGGGGAAAGAAAGGATAGAAACCGGTCTTTGGGAGGACGGGAGCAACCGGAGCCTGAAATGGTTCTCTCTGACGATAAAGAGGAGGAAGAAGAAGAGCCTGCATCGGAGGCGGTACAAGGCTATAACTACGGGGCGTTTCAATGATGCAAGGTCCCTACTATTGACGGTAACGTCACTGCTGCTGCTGCTCACCGGTGGGTGAGAGAAATGGAAGCTCTTCTGAAGAATGAGGTTTGCGCCCACTCATTCATGGACTCGGCTTTGTGTTGGTGGGACAATATTCTCCAAGCTCAGGGTAGCCGGGCTATCGGAAGAATGAGGTGGTCGAAGTTGAAGAGACTAGTGATTGAGGAGTTCTGTCCTTATCGTGAGATGGACAAAGTTGAATGGGAATTCCTATAGTTGGAGGCGGGAACTATGACACATCAGCAATACACCACCATGTTAATGAAATGGCATGGCTGGTGCCGATCAGGTGACACCTCTGTCTTGAAAGATCAAGAGGTATGTTCATGGTTTGCCGATAGATATCCGTAGGCACATGATTACTGCCCGACCAAGCACGTTTAGGTCGGCAATTGATTTGGCAAGAAGATTGTATGATGAGCGAGAGGTGGTGGTGGCTGAGGTGAACAAGAAGGGTGGTGGTGATCGGAACTGGAATGGGAAGAGGTTTGGTCGGGATGATGCCTCGATGGGTAACAAGAAGGCATGGGTGGATGACCGCCGTGTGGTCACACTGGGTACGGGATCAAAGAAGTAAGGCAAATGTGGGAAGGAGCACAGTTGCGAGTGTAGGAGGGGGTTGAGTGTCTGCTTCAAGTGCGGGAAGCATGGTCATATGGCTAGAGACTGTGGGGGTATGAGGTGTTTTAACTGTGGGGAAAGTAGTCATATGAGTAGAGACTGTAAGAAGCCAAGGGCTGAAGGTTTCGGAGCGAAGAAGGCTGGGGGTGAAGGACCAATGGCGAGCGCCAGAGCATTCCCGATGACACAGGAGGAGGCTAGGACGGACCCTGATGTTGTGTTAGTTATGTTTCTAGTAAACCAAACTTTAGCTTTTGTGTTATTCGATTCTGGTGCTAGTAAAAGTTTCATTTCTATTGCTTTCTGTGCTAAACTGCCTATTAGTAGTAGGAGTGTTGATGCGCCCTTTGATGTAGAAACTGCCATAGGTAAGTCTACCAGGATTTCGGAGGTGATAGAGGGATGTGACGTGGAATTGGAAGGTCATAACGGTTAGACCATTCGTAATGGCCTTAGGTGGTTTCGATTTGGTTCTTGGGATGGATTGGTTAGCGGATTTCAAGGTGAACATTGGGTGTCGCAAGAAGATGATTCGGTTGACAGCGCCTGACATGAGTATGGTAACGGTTTATGGTGATCGGGTCACTACGATTCCGAAAGTGATTTCGATGGCGGTGGCGGGAAAGTGTATAAGGCGTGGATGTAGCGCCTACTTAGCTTATGTAAAGGATGTGGAAACACAAACACCACAGCTATCTAATGTCCCGGTTGTGTGTGACTTCCCAGATGTGTTTCCCGAAGACTTACTAGGAGTGCCACCTGACTTCGACATCGAGTTTTAGATTGATTTGATACTAGGTGCCCAACCTGTTGCCAAGGCACCGTATTGGTTGGCTCCCACTAAGATGAAAGAATTGATGGAGTAATTGCAAGATATTCTTGATAAGGGGTTTATCAGACCGAGTATCTCTCCCTGGGGTGCTCTGGTCTTATTCGTGAAGAAGAAAGATGGTAGTATGAGGATATGTATAGACTTTCGTGAGCTGAATAAGTTGACGGTAAAGAACTGATACCCCTTACCGATAATCGATGATTTGTTTGATCAGCTGTAAGGTGCTAGTTGGTTCACAAGGATAGATCTCCGATCGGGCTACCATCAGTTAAAGGTGAAAGAGTAGGATGTCCCTAAAACAGCTTTTCGCACACGCTATGGTCACTACCAGTTCCTTGTTATGTCATTTGGTTTGACCAACGCGCCAGCTGTTTTTATGGACTTGATGAATCGAGTGTGCCGAACACTGTTGGATAAATCAATGATTGTGTTTATCGATGATATATTGATTTATTACAAGAGTGAAGAGGAGCATGTCGGTCACATTCAAGAGGTGATGGAGAAGTTGAGAAAGTAGAAGTTGTATGCTAAATTCTCCAAGTGCGCATTCTGGTTGCGCGAGGTTCAATTTTTGGGTCATGTGGTGAATCCTGACGGGATTACGGTGGACCCGGCAAAGGTGGAGGTAGTGATGCAATGGAAGTCTCCAAAGACGCCATTTGAGATTTGTAGTTTCTTGGGTTTGGCGGGCTACTACAGGAGGTTCATTCAGGACTTCTCTAAGATCGCTTCTCCACTAACCAAGTTGATCCGAAAAGATGTCACGTTCGTATGGGGTCAAGCTCAAGAGAAGGCGTTCGAGGAATTGAAGGCGAGGTTGACTCAAGCTCCTGTTCTGTCATTACCCGATGGAAGTGAAGATCTGGTGGTTTATTTTGATGCTTCCTACTCGGGGTTGGGGTGTGTGTTAGTGCAGAGGGGAAAATTTATAGCCTATGCATCCCGACAGTTAAAGGTTCATGAGGTCAACTACGATACTCATGACTTGGAGCTAGCAGTCGTGGTCTTTGCATCAAAGATTTGGAGGCACTACCTATACAGTACAAAGTGCACCATATTCACCGATCATAAGAGCTTGAAGTACTTCTTCGAGTTGAAAGATTTGAACATGAGGCAGAGAAGATAGTTGGAGCTTATAAAGGATTATGATTACGAGATCCATTGCCATCTGGGCAAAGCCAACGTGGCGGCGGATGCTCTTAGCCGGAAAGAGAGACCCATACCGATTCAGGTGAAAGCGTACTAGTTGATCATGACCTCCAACGTGATGAAGCAAGTCAAAGAGTTTCAAGATGAGGCATTGAAAGAAGGTCATCTTAACTCTGAAAGGATGAGAGGTCTGGTTGTGGAATTGGGTGAAAACATGCTTGGTGTTAGAACCCAATTTGGACGAATGTGGATTCCTCATTTTGGGGATCTATGCATGAAGATAATGGATGAAGCTCACAAGACTCGATACTCTATTCATCCCGGTGCTACAAAGATGTATCGAGACATGAAGAAAGATTATTGGTGGTGGGGTATGAAGCGTGACGTAGTGGAGTATGTGAGTAAGCGCCTTACTTTCTTACAAGTGAAGACGGAGCATTAGAAGCCATATGGAAAGATCCAACCTTTGGATATACCAGAGTGGAAGTGGGAACACATCACCATGGACTTCATTACGAAGCTACCGTGTACCCCGAAAGGGTATGATGCCATATGGGTGATAGTTGACCGTTTGATGAAGAGTGCTCACTTCCTACCGATCCGCGAGACATATTAATTCGAGAGGTTGGTGGATCTTTTCGTTAAGGAGATTTTAACTCGTCATGGTGTACCGGTGTCTATTGTGTCTGATCATGACACCCGCTTACATCCAAATTTTGGAAGAAATTCCCCGATGCTATGGGGACGAGGTTACACATCAGCGTGGCTTATCATCCCCAGACTGATGGTCACTCAGAGAGGACCATTCAGATATTAGAGGACATGCTTCGGGCATGTGTTAACGATTTTAGGGAGTTTGGATGACCACTTACCGTTAGCTGAGTTCTTATATAACAACCAGCATTGGTATGCCTCCTTATGAGATGCTATATGGCAGGAGATGCCGAACACCCGTGTGATGGGCCGATATTGGTCAAAAAGAATTAGGGAGCGTCGAGGTAATCGAGGCTACGACTAAAAAGCTTGAAAAGATCAAAGCCTTCATGAAGGCAACCAAGGATAGACAGAAGTCGTATGCCAATAAATGACGTAGACCGATTCAGTTCCAGGTGGTTGACAGGGTTATGTTGAGCCCAAGATACACAGGCTTTTCCGAATCATTACTAGAGTAGGAAAGATGGCCTATAGATTAGAGTTACCAGATGATTTAAGTGGAATTCACCTGACATTCCATGTATCTCATCTGAGAAAGTGTCAAGAAGATGAAGATGTGATTATTCCACTGGAGGATATCGAAGTAGATGAATGACTCAATTATGTGGAGCAACTAGTGGCAATCATTGATCGAAAGGAGAAGAGGCTGAGGAATAAAGTGCTTTATCTTGTGCGTGTACAGTGGAAGCACAGGAAGAGATCCGAGTCTACATAGGAGACTGAAGAAGAGATGAGACAGCATTACCCATAATTCATGGAGGAATAACAGGTTTTGGGGACGAAACCTATATAAAGGGGGTGGACTTGTAACAGCCGGTTATTTTTTTAAGTCAAAGAAAGAAGAATAAAATGAAGAAAAAGAAAGAAACAATATTTTACCCAAGTTAAGGGGTAAAACGTGTAAAAAGTATAAAAAGTCTTCAAAGGTTGGTGAATAAAGCAACATGGCCGCTCATGTTGCCTATTCACATCAACTCTCGGATATTTTTAGAAAAAGTGAGTAGCAGGGCAGAAGGTTTTGGATTTTTGAAGAAGAACAAGATGAGAATTTGAATTCAAGGTAAGAATTCATGGTGTTATGGTGTTCTTAACCGGTTATGTCCTTGGGTGTAATGTTATGTGTGTTTGTGTGTTCGGTTGTGTGTGTTTTAGTGGATTTCTAGGCGGTTGAACTCTTTGCAAACGAGTTTGGAAGAAGTCATACTCAAGAGCTACAAAGGTGAGTTCTAGAACCCCTCTTTTTACATGTTTTAACTGATTTTGGGGCTGGAAATGCATTAATGTATGTTTTTATAAAACTGGATTTTATACCTGTATGTTTGAATGTGTGTATGATGATGTTTTGGTGTGATTCTGGACTGTGTTCATGATTTGATGATGCTATGGTGGTGTTTCTAAGACTTAGAATGTAAGATTTAAGCTTAGAACATGGAAGATGAGAATTGGGGACTAAATCTGATGAATAGTGTGCCCTAGGCTGCTCATGCGCCCAAACAGTAGTTCATACGCCTAAGTTTAGAAAAAACTGCTGAAGTGTTGGCAAATGCGGATGAGTGTTGGAGGAAATGCGGATGAGTAAATTCAATGCGGATGAAGGTCAATGCGGATGAAATTCGATACGGAGGAACATTGACTAAGTAAGGGAAATGCGGATGAACATTGACTAAGTAAGGGAAATACGGATTAACATTGACTAAGTATGGAAATGCGGATAAGTATTGGAGGAAATGCAGATGAAGTAGAAGAAATGCGGATGAACTATAACAAATGCGGATGAAGTAAAAGAAATGTGGATGAACTATAACAAATGTGGATGAAGTAAAAGAAATGCGGATGAAGTGAAAGAAATGCGGATGAAGTGAAAGAAATGCAGATGAACTATAACAAATGCAGATGAAGTAAATGAAATGCGAATGAACTAAGACAAATGCGGATGAACACTTAGAATATTTCTGACTCTTTGGAGAAAAAGTGTAATGCAGGCTTTGACTTGGGAGGTTCCCGGGGGCTATGTAAGTTGACTTTTTGAGGTCATAGATGTTATGATGGGCATGTTATGATGTATGGTGATGCCTATGCATGATGGTATGTATGATGTATGTTATGTATGTATTATTCTCTGTATGATGATGTTGTATGTGCATGTTAATATTCTTGTTATGTATGTTTATTTTCCCGTGGCTTTACGTTGAATGTTAATGAATGAAATGAACGTATTATGTAATGTAAAGTGGAAGATAATAAAAAGAGGAACAAAATGAAGAATGCATGCATTAATGAATGAACAAACGAACGTAATAAAGTCTTGCAAGCAAATGTATGGAGGTTCACACCCAATGAAAGATGTTAGCTCAACCCTGTGCAAGTTAGCTACCCAAAAAGGATGCACACAGGGGCTTAATCTGTGTGATTAAGCAAATATATGGAGGTTCACACCCAATGAGGGGTGTCAGCTAAACTATGTGGGGTTATATACCCTATGAGAATTCACAAAGGGGTTTAGTCTTTGTGATTGACCAGACGTATAGGGTCCTTGTGGCTTAACCCTAGATGAACTGCTTGGTGCTTTAGAGGGGGTTAAGCAACACTGACTTTTATGTGTTCTAGTTGGCAGATAATGTTGCTGAGGATGGCACAGGGTGGCTACTCAGCTCTTTTGGATGGCATCCATTTTTATAATGCTTTTGTGATGTAATGCAATATGTATTTTGTGACTTGATAACGATGTATTATTTTGCAAAAGCTTTTATAAAGAAATGAAATGTCCATTTTAAAGGTTCCGCTGCGATGTTTTGTGAAGTATAAATGTAAATATATGCTTTATGTGCAATGACTAACCAACTGTAAGCATCCGGGAACGGGACCTTACAATATTCTTCTTTTGCACATGAGTTTCAACTAAAGAACACACACTAATACCTTGAACTTTAATCAAATACACCACTTGTTTTTTATTAGTGGCTTTATTAAGGCCTCTAAGATTCCAGGCTGCTATTTTTACCATTATAAAATAGTAGAATTAGAGGGTTCTGCCTCACAATTATTCTGAGCAGGAACATCAATCATCTCAAAACCATCAACCATAAACCCTGAAATCCCCTCCTCATCAGATTCCACTTCTTTAGTAATAATTTGATGAAGGTCACACTGCCAATAAAAGAATTTCTTTTGCATTTGAGTCCAACCATCAAGAATAGAATTGGGGGTAATTCTCTTTTATCAATATTCTCCCAAAACTTCATCATGTTGATCAGAATAAAATCCAATCTTCTCATCAAAATTCCTATATATATCTTCCACCTCATCATCAACAAACCCCTTCTTCCTCAAAACATCAAACCTATTAGCTAAATTCTTGTTATTTAATCCACTAACACTAGCCTTCTTTTCACTGTTATTAATCTTTGCATCATTCTTCTCAACCTCAATCACTTTCTCTTGACTCTTACCCTTACCAGATTTTTCCACATTATAAGAAGCAATAGAAAATTTCATCTTTGATATGTCTGCCATAGCATATTTCTTAGGAATATACTTCAAACCACCCTTCTTTTTTCTATTAGATTGACCAGCTTGCCCTTGTGTATCCTTACTCCAACATTCCTACCCAAATTCCCATGGTTCCCATTGTAATTGCCATTTCCCGAACCACTACCTCTAACACTACTCTTACCATTATGCCTCCCCAAGCTTGACCCAACATTATTTCCCAATCTATTAAAAACACTAGTCCTCACATGGGGGGACATATCATCCATTTGATTACTCTCACCAGTAACCTTCCTAATAACGTTGTTCTTTCTCCCTACCACTTGAAAACCTTCATCATCAACATCAACTACATCCCCACCCAAACCAGAATTAGCAACCATATTCATTTCCATTTTATCCTTTTCCATAGTAGAAGCAAGCCTAAAAGAACACTTACTAATAGTATGACCAAAGACACAACAGTGAGAGCATCTTGGACGCTTCCATTGGTAATCAATGTTTAAAGAAATGCTTTTACCTTGCATCTTATCCACAGAAGGGTAATGAATCTTAACATACTCAACCATTTCACTATGAGCTTTGACTTCCACTAAAAATCAAGCAAACCCAGCTCTACGATTGTTATTAGTACATCTATCATTAGTCATTTTATCCAGCATTATAGGCTCCCCAATACAAATAATAATAGGACTCAAGCACTCCTCACTCCATAATTCTAAAGGAAGATCAACAATAGAAGCCCATACAGGAATCTTCTTAGGCTCTTGTTTCAACAATCTAAGGTTCACTTCCCATCTCTTAACACATAAGGGAACCCTATTTATCAACCACATACCATACTATAAAACTTTACATAACCCTTCCTCATGGGAAAATCTAATAAAGAAAAAACCCGAACTGTTAGCAGCAACATCAAGGATATCATGAGGTTTCCACATTCTTATTAAATGATAGTTCACAACTCCATAAACAAGTTTAGAACTAATGGTATAGCCATATAAAGTGAGAGAGTTTGCAACAATAGTATGAGCTAATTGTTCCTTCTTTAGCTTAATAATTATATCCCCATTTGGAAGAATCACAGGTGGAACATAATGCAATTTCACTTTCTTAACAACCTTCCGATTACCCTTCACAGCTCCCAAATAAGAATATTTAATGCTCGGTCCTCCTCCCCCATCATCATCCATTGAAGCAGTGAATACAACTTCAGGCTCATCCACCATACTAAATATAATGTCATTGGGGGACCTCCTAATACCGAAGACCAGTTTTGTTTATAGCCTCATTAGCCACACCACCCCTTAGCTGATTAGAACTACACCTACCCACAACACCTAGATTAAACTTCAAATCAATACCATCTAAAGCCTTAGCAATCCCCCCTCTAGTCACCGAACTAACATTACTAGGAGTAACAACAGGGGAAACTAGAGGAGTGACAAGACTACCAACTCTCCTATTCTTAGAACACAAAGCCAAAGCAATTTGTTTAACCCGAGGAGAAACACTTACAGGTCCCACAGAAGTATTAACAACAACCAAATCCTCCAATTCCATAAGATAGTGCACCTTCCGATTGCCACTATGGTTAATCGGAGTGCACGATCGCCGATTATGCTTGATTGGAAGTATATCTTCAGTAGTAAGCCCCGTTTGTAACCTCTTACGAGCACACGAGTAAGTCAAACAGGACTAGGTTCATTTGAGATAGAGATGGCGACTCCGCTCTGAACATTTCTCATCGCTTGCGAATTACACATAGGAGAATCATCGGGATTAAGAAATTGATGATTAATCACAGCTTCTTGAATGAAAACATCACCACCAGGATCAGCCATGATGGAATCATCTGTCGGTTTGGATGAATTTAGGATAATTTCGATCGAACCCGCCAGTCGCCCCCTATCGGGAGGCTCAGGAGGCTTAGAATTTGCAATTGAAATGAAATGGATCAATGGATTTTGATCCATAGGATACACATAGAATTAAAAGAATAATTGGAGGGGACTCAACCGATTGGAATAGCCAAATCGGGAAGGTAGAGGTCACATGCCAAGAAATCGCCCAAATCGCCTAGAGAGAGAATTCCTAGAGAGAGAAAAAAAATTCACTATCTTCCCTTTGACTTATAAATACTTAGTAATAAGTATTGATTCAATTTACTTTGATGAAAACATTTATCATTAACAAGATAAATGAAACTCATCTACAATCAATATTACATTAAGACATAATCAAACACATTGACATTGAATAATATGCAATTCATAAATTTTGCCTGGAGTTATTGGCACACATCTATTGTTGTTCCCTTTATGCAATGTATAACTAGGATACTTTCCCAAACGAAATAAAAATCCTCCACATAGCTCTAACAATATTAAAATGGTAGACACATTTAAATTTAGATCTTTTAGAATGAATTTAGCTAAATTCATTAAATATAACATATATTGCTTTCATATGTTGATTTATCCACACTTGTGAAATTGTTATGATAACTTCAAATGAAGTTTATCAGTATATTTCATACTTGTGTATTTAAACTCAGTACACTTATCATATTTTTGATCTCCTGATACACATATCATATTTTCGATCACATGATATGATATGACATTTTATGTCTCATCTTCGACACTATTGCACTATCCGTCTAAAGTTATATATTTTATATCATTGACATTTAAAATTATTTCCATCAAAATCATTTTGAACGTTATAATAAAAATTGATTTATTTCATTGTAAATATTGTATATGTTACCTTAAGATATTGAACACAAATAATAATACAACCGAAATTAAAACATAAAGTGTGAAAAAAAATTTATTAATAATTTAAACGGATAAAAACTACATCTTGACATCAAATCTCAAAGTTTTATCATTTACAATACTTTTATCATTAGCAATGATATTGATTATATGACATGTCTTGAGGTACTCTCTCAATAGTACTTATGACATGAACCATAGAACCAAAATCATGAATAGATGATTAGCTTTTTGTGTCACCTTCTGGATTCTTAATTAAAATATTTTTTTCCATTAAACGACTAAAATATTATAAATAGATGATTAGATTTCTTAATTAACCACTCCTTGAAGTTAAAACAATCTCGTTGTGTGTTCGCCCCCTTATGGCGGAATTTGTAGCAAGGTTGTTCGGAGGAGGCATGTGTGTTGAAAGCTATACTTGTATCATTCTTTTCGACTTTGGAGCTTACCTAGTGGAGGACCCAATAACGTTTTACTATGAGAGTCAAATAATTTCTATGAGGGTCCATTGGCTAGAGTAAAAATTAAATTCTTTCTATATGATTTTGGTAGTTTATAGTCAAGTCGGGTCGGGTCACACATGAAAAAATAAAGTCAAGTTAAATATCAAAATAACATAATAAAATAATTTATTATTAATCAAAACTAATGAAGAAATATATAAAATTTCTAAGTTATTATTTACGAATTTTCTTATTTTCAAATCTATTCTAATGAAATAGTTTGAGACAATTGGTTTCAATTTGTAGGATCTGATGAAAGATATTTTAATTCAACAAATTCACGAGTCTTAGAAGATGAAGATTTAAATTTTCTTTTGAATTTTTTTTTCATATCCCAAATTATAAATTAAAACCATAATCAAACAACAAAATAAATTATATAAATTTAATCAAACATTTTACAATTAAATTTACTAAAAATTAATCTAGTTCTAACTTATAGAGATTTCTATCAAGATAGTCATAACCATATACATGAGAGTTTAAATTAAAATAATGAACTTGCCACAACCATGCAAAACCTCATAACCGTCATGCTCTAACTTTGGTACATATACTATATTCCAAGTTACCTCCGATAAATATGTGTTGGATCGAGGTAATGGATTAACAAGACTTTTCTATTTGATCAAAAGTTAACAAATACATAATCTAAGTTAACAACTTAATAATAAATATAAGTACTTTAAGTAAACAGAAGTACCCAAGTGTTCTTTCAAGTATTCACTTAATTAATCAAAACTAAGTACAAAGAATAATATTTAGAATATACATAGGTGGCTTTACAAAGCTTACCTCTACTATACAAGTATGAGGGTTTTGTACAATCAAATCTAAACAAAAAAAAAATACTATCATATGTTCAGAATGTACAACAAGACAGACAATTGGCTTATGATAGTTAGGTTGCTCAGCACTATGTTGTCTTCAAAAGGTAGAACACAACAATCATCGGTATAGACAGTCTTTTCTTATGTAACAGCTGATCAGCAGCTCATGGAGTTTAGTGCTGATTAGTAGCAGTTGACTAGCATCACGTCAAATAATTGTTGATCGACAGTGGTTCAACATATGCTGATCGACAGTCAAAAAGCACATGTTGTTCGATAGTTGATTTAGTACTTGGCAAAAATGGGCAGTTGGCAGCCAATGCTGAAATCTTAAGGTTTTAGTAGCTTCATCCTTTTAATAGATCAACAAATTCTTCTAAGATGATGCTATCAAAACTCTATCTTTATCCCACTAGTTTTTGGCTCCCATTACAACTTTCAGAGACAAACATCTGAAGAACCACAGAGCCAAACTTTAACTTCCAAATTTCTGGCTCCCATCATAACTTTCTTTAAGCCATCCCAAATTGTACTGCAAATTGACCCAAGGATGCTCAGAGATCTCTACAGACTCTTTTCCAAGTCTCTGTTGAGATCCTCTCTTGATCAACCAAGCCCTGATGCAGCAATGAAGTACTTTGGAGCTGCAGAGCTTCAGAGACTAAGTGCACCTTCTACCACTGTGGAAGAAGTTGGTCAACCTAAGGTCCAAATAGTACCTAATATTCAATTCAAACGGGAAATGAGAACTGATGGCCTAGCAATTGAAACAGTTGGGACAGAATCTACGCTCCCTTAAACTTCCGAAACTGAAGTCAAAGCCTCGAAGAACAACCTAAAGCTTTCGAAGCTGAAATAGAAGCTGCGGAAGGACAATTCTTATTGTCCGAGGATCTAATCATCATAGATGCAATTCTAGAACTAGCATCTGAGGTGAATAGTGAGGACTTTCTGGATCAACCTCTTGTTCAGACACCCTCTGTGCCTCTCTTACAATCCAAATCCACTCTCGAAGAACCACCAAAGTCAAGCTCTTCAAAAGATAACAAAGGAAAGAAGAAAATGACTATGGAAGAGCTTCAGGAAGAGGAAAATATTGAAAATAAAAAAGAAAAGGAAGACTTCCAACTGACATTCGTCTGGGCAAAAGGAGAGAGATACAAAGAAGGGTACAGGGGATGACCTTCACACCAACCACTAAACCCCAACCTTAACCAATCCCCTCTCCATTCACCATTAAAACTCACCTCAACCACCAAAACTACCCATCCTTCAACCCAAAACACTTACCAGAACCACTACACCACATCCTACCCAACAACCTTTTAAACCATCCCCTCAGCCTTCAAAACATCTTTCCTTTGAGGAGTTTAAGGCAATCAAGACTAAGCTCACTAACTACACAACTTTGAGCAACATCTCTTTTGAAGAAGACTCTATCAAACTAACCTATGTTGATGGATCTTCACAATCCCTCACAAGAGATTAATTTCTTGATCTGCCCAGAGGAACACTAGACCATGTTGCTAATCTTTTAGGCCTCAACTCAGACTCACTAAATGATGAAGATAAAAGACTAAGAGGAAGATGGTGACTCTACTGGATACAAAGAAAGCAAACAAGATTCCTAGTCAGTCTCTTGTGCCTAGAAAGAAAATAATCCAGTTGAAGTTCAATGAAGCTTCTTATAACTTTGTTATGGAAAGAGGATATGGCGAAGTCAACAGGCTGAATGGCACCTCTCTGCTACACTCTAGTAGGTTTGACATTGCTGAGTTAGCAGAGAAACCATTTTCTAATCCCTCCAACTCGAAAACTACTGCTCACTTCTGAAATTATCTCAGCGGTCTTCATCTTGTTGAGTTAACTACAAAAGCCAAGATTGAAGAAGAGTTTAAACTGAGAAAAAAGGAAGAAAATGATAGATCTCCCACCAAAGGTAGAGCCTTTCTACAGATAGTGGAGTGTCCTGAATTGGAACCTATAATTAGATGGGAATATGATTACTGCTCCCATCAACTTACTCTTTTCATAGGGACACAACAAAGGGTGCACATCATTCAGCGTGACAGACTGGAATTCCTATCAATGAATGATCTGTGCAAGCTTCTCAGCACTACATCCGGGAAGAACAAAGAGACACACAAATATCTGCTTTCCTTAGTGTTGAAAGCTTTGAGAAGCAGGAACAAGTGAAGTTTTGGTAGCATCAGCCTAGGGGGAGTTTGTTGGATCAAGTAGAAGGCTGGTGCAACCGAAACCATTTCACTTAGTTTATTTTGGTGAAGATAACAGAAGACTTCCGAAGCTAAAATGGACTTCCAAAGGAAATAGAGTCTCTTTCGAAGTAAAGGTAAAAGATCAACTTCCGAATACAAACTCTGCTTCCGAAGACAAAAGTATTCACTTCCGAAGATCAAGTCTAAGAAATAAAGATCAGAAGACTACTTCCGAAGTTTGAAGAAAAGCAAAGAAGCAGCCTCTTCCGAAGTATAAGAGGCTTTAGAAGAACAAGTTCTTCCAAAGCCATTTAACCTTCGGAAGACACTACTATGAACTAGTAGACATAAGTATGGTCTCTGACAATCCACTGCAGGCATCTGAGATACTGCATGGTGCTTTCTCAAAAGCCATGTAGTTGACCTTACTTTATTCTACTATGCACCTTTTGTTAGATAGCATAGTTGCCAACTTTAGTGGTGACAAAAGGTAAGTCATGGACGTGTTATGACTACCATATCTTAGATAAGACATTATCTAGGATACCTTAGCTTTAGCACTATAGTATTTGCTTTAGTTATAGGATCCCCGCTGAATCAAAGTATATCCGCCTGTAAGTAGTATTATATATAGTTTTTCATTTTAACTCATAATCCATGATTGTTAGAGTCTTATAACATTTTGAGTTGACAAGCAATATATGCAAGTACCTTGAAAATTATCTTTTTGTGTTCATTACTACTTATTATATTGCTATCACTCTTATAGACTCTGCTTTCATCCAAGTGTTGTTTAAGTGAGTTTGAGAGAAAAACCAAGTGTTAAGTGACATAAACCGATCTTGCAATTGGTATCAGAGCTTTTTAGGCTCTTGATTGTGAGATCTTACCATCCAAATCAACTTGTTTTTCACTCCTCCTTATAACTCACTCAAAATGGCCCTTAACAAGTCTAAAGTAGAGATGGGAACTATGACTAAAGCTCCCATCATTACTCCTAAAAACTTCAGGTCATGGAGTAGACGCATAGAAGCCTTCATCAGGTATCAAGACAGTAGAATGTGGTATTCCATTGTTAATGGACCATATAAACCCAAGGTGGCAGCACCTAGTGAAATGGTGCCATGATAGAGAAGGTGTTGAAGACTACTCTGACGAGGACCGGAATAAGATGGATATTGACAGAAATGCAATGACTATTCTTATGACTGCAATACCCAACTCTCATCATGGTGGGGTTTGAGCATTGCAAGTCTATCAAAGAACTGTTTGATGTACTTGCTCAAATGTTCGATAACTTCACCTATATTGCCAGAGAGTCTCTCAGGCAGTAGTATGTTAGGTACATGGATCTTCTTTCTTCTCTTCAGTCTGTGGGAATCACTTCTGAACTTAGAGACCTCACAAGAAAGTTCATGAGTGCTCTTCTAAATGAGTGGACAATCTAATGTTTCTCTATCAAGAGGACAGAGAACCTGAACACTCTCATCATGACCGAACTCTACAGGATCCTTAATGGATACCATCTAGAGATGGAGAGCAAGAGGGGCCATCAAACAAGCAGAACTCTGAGTCTTCCTGCTAGCAACGCTTTGATGGTTGCTGAAGGCTCAAGATCCACACAACCTCAGCACTACCTAACTTACAACCAGCAACCATCCTGCTCATCTGGACCCTACATTACCTTTCCTGAGACTCCAACGTCTCAACAGACTCAGCATAGTTCCTTTCAGGACAATTATGACTTTGTCTTAGGAAGTGGACTATCTAGTGATTTTCAGTACTGTTTTGATGATCTAGAGTGCTTCAGTCCAGATGATGTAGAGTATGTGGACATTGTCCTACAGATGGCTCTTTTAACCTATAGAGTGAAGAAGTTCTCCAAGAGAACTGGAAAGCACTTCCCTCAGAACCCAACTAACAACAAGTTTGGGATTGATAAAACCAAGGCCAAATGTTACAACTATAACCAACTTAGTCATTTTGCAAGGGAATGCAAGGCTCCCAAGACAAATCCAGGAACCCCACAGGCCTCCACACATCCCTCTACATCAAAGCCCACTGGAAAGTCAACTGAAACAACTGCAATGGCTCAAGAAGTTGACTGGAGCTTTATGACACAGGATTTAAATCATGCTCAAGCACTCATGGCTAGAACAGATGATATCAAGCTATATGAACATCTCTGTACTCCTACTTGTATTGCTAAGGTTAAACTTTATCATGACTACAATATGGAAATTAAATTTGATATTGAGTCTTTAAATATCTTGAAATCTGATTTTAAAAGGGCTGAATCTGACTATCAAAGAAAAATTGAAAAGTTGGAGAAAATTGTGTCCCTATTAAAACATGAACACACAAATTACAAGACTCAAATAAAGGATTTAATATCCAATTGTCTGAGGCTCAAGCGCAGCTTATCACTGCTAAGGCTCAAGCCAGGAATTATGCTATCTCTGAGTAGAACTTCCAAGCTATTATTGCATCATCCTCCCACTCCAAAATTTGTTATCAAAACCTAAGAGGGTTGGGGACCAATGAACTTGCTCCACCACATTCTTATGAGTCTATTAGACAACCTAGATGTGTTACTAAAGAGCAAGAGGTCCCAACTGCTGACCCATCTTCACATGAGTTGAAGAATGATGCAATAATAGTGGCCACCACAGGGAAGGAACAGGTAAAACGACCTACCTCTCCCAGTGAAGATCAAACCCTTACCACCAAAGCCAGAAGAAGCAGAGCAAAAGCTTCAAGAAGAACTGCAACAAAAGTGGCTGAGTCTAAGCTGATGATTGACCCAAAACAAAAGGGTGTATTCATCTCAGCCAGATTCCAAGTGGTAAGTACTTCTGATTTAGGAAAGGAGTGTAGTACCAGCACTCTTGTCTTAACAAAGGATCAGAAGTTAAAGGGAAAGGTTGTTGATCAAAAGAGACAGACAAGAAATAACATTCTTCAGTTCCCTAAAAGACTAACATTGCATGTATAATGTGTGGTCTATAGAACCACATGGCTAAAGATTGTTACTACAATCCTACTAGCACACACTATGCAAATAATGTTAGAAAAGAAGGAGTCAGGGAAGGTTTCATATTTGGACCTTATCAAATGGTTCAAGTGATGAAAAAGGGGAAGCTGGTTTCTGAAGCAAGGTTGCTTTCGGAAGAAAATCCTTCTCCCGAAGGGAAAATGGCTTCGGAAGCTAAAGTTGTTAAAGTTCAGAAGAACAAGAAAGTTCCCTTGAAACCATCCCAGAAGAAGACTGCTTTGGAAGAAAAGGTGGTGAAGGCTTCTTCCAAAAGAAAGAAGCTTCGAAAGAATGCCATGCTGCAAAAGCTTCAACAGGCTCATCCTCTTTGATCAACCAAAGGATGGATTGGAAGATCAAGAAGGATGCTACAGCCAAGAACCAAGACCAACAAGGCTTGGGTTTCCAATCAAGACTAATCATCTCATCTTATGTGCAGGAACATCCATATGACAAAAATAACAATATTTGGATTGTGGACAGTGGATGCTCCAGGCACATGACAAGGAACAGATCTCTCCTTCAACAATTTCAACATTATGATGGAGGTCCAGTCCAGTTTGGAGGTGAGGCTGGAGGATATTTTCTGGCAAGGGAAGTATATCCAATGGAAAATTAAAATTTGTCAAATAGCTTGAACACAATTTGTTGAGTGTTTCTCAGTTTTGTGATCAAAAGCACCAAATTCTTTTCATAGAACATGAGTGCATTATCCTCAACCAGGGATGACAATTTCTCTGGAATTGGTGCTTCTTAGATCTCCTAGGAAAGGGGATACATACAAGCTTGATATGAACAATGCTTCCCCAATGGGTGAAGTATCATCCTTTCTTTCCAAAGCTGATAGTGATGAGTCAACACTATGGCATAAACGAATGTGTCATATGAATTTTAAGACAATGAATAAATTGGCTAAAAATAACTTGGCACATGGTTTGCCTAAAAAGGAATTTTTCTGTAAAGATAACTGTGTTGCATGCCTGAAAGGGAAGCAGCACAGGGCATCTCACAAATCCAAAAGTGTTAACTCCATCACTACTCCATTACCCTTATTGCACATGGATCTATTTGGTCCTGTAAGTATAATGAGCATTGGAAGAAAATCATACTACCTTGTGATAGTTGATGATTTTACAAGATTTAAATGGGTATTCTTTTTAAGAACTAAAGATGAAACTGCTGAAACATTAAAATCTTTTAGTCTTAAGATAGAAAATCAAATTTATCACAAGGTTAAGATATTAGAAGTGATCAAGGGACTGAGTTTAAGAACTTCATTCTTGACTCATTCTGTAACTCAAAAGGGATTACCAGACAATATAGTGCTCCCAGAACCCCTCAACAAAATGGTGTTGCTGAGAGGAGGAACATGACACTTATTGAGGTTGCTCGAACTATGTTAGCTGATTCCAAACTACCTCTAACATTCTCGGCAGAGGTAATCAGCACCGCATGCTATGTGCAGAACAGAGTTCTTGTAGTAAAGCCACATGGAAAACCCCTTATGAGCTATGGAACAAGAGGCCATCGTTAATTGGCTTTCTAAAGTCCTTTGGCAGCAGGTGTACCATACTTAACACAAAGGACAATTTGGCAAAGTTTGCCGAAAAGTCGGATGATTCTATCTTTGTTGGATACTCTTCTAGCTCAAAATCTTATAGAGTATACAACATCAAGAATCAACAATTTGAGGAGTCATCCAATATAGTTGTTAATAAGCACACTCCTTGTGTTAGGGGGAATGGACCTGACCATATTTTTTACTTAGAATTGTTTCCAAACTATTCTAAATTATCTTGTGAGAATGTTTCAACTGAAATAGATACTCAAGGAAATTCTGAAGATAATCAAATGTTTGAGTTACCCAGACCTATTTCAATTTCTCCAAGAGCTACAACAAATCAAGCTTCCATTATTGGCAGATCTGACAGTATAACCATCTCAAGAAATAGTGAAGCTTCAACCAGGGAATAATATGTTGTTCCTCAAAGTTCATCAAGTGACCTTGCACAACACCAAGCTTATGAAAGTAGCATCTTGACAGGACAGGAAACTATCAATGCTGCTTCACAACCAACAATTGATGATGTTTCTCTTTCATTTAATCAGTCCTTATTGAATGAACTTGAAATAACAGCTGGACAAAGTGTTTGGGCTCCTAAGCAAAATATGTCCAATCTGGACCTATCTTTGTAGCTAGAAGTGATTCCTCGTCTAAGGATTTATAACACTCATCCAGATGAAAACATTATAGGGGATGCCTCTAAATGTGTGAGAACAAGAGTACAGACTCATCATGAGAATGTCTGCTTGTACTCATGCTTCTTATCTCAGATGGAACCCAAGAAGTTAGAAAATGCCTTGAAAGATAGTAGTTGGGTTGAATCGATGCAAGAGGAGCTGCTTCAATTCAAGAGACAAAACCATTGACAAGACTCTCTTTATTAGGAAGTCTGGAAAGGACATTTTGCTTGTTCAAGTCTATGTCGATGACATCATATTTGGTTCTTCAAATGACCAAATGTGTAAAGACTTTGAAAGTATTATGAAGAAGAAATTTGAGATGAGTTCCATGGGAAAAATGGACTTTTTCCTTGGAATTCAAGTGAAGCAATTGAAGGAAGGGTTCTTTATCAATCAATCCAAGTATGTCAATGACATCTTAAAGAGATTTGAAATGAAAGATTGTAAGCCAGCCAAGACACCCATACCTAAAAACCATAATCTTTGTCCTGATCTTGAGGGGAAGGATACTGATCAACATCTGTATAGGGCAATTATTGGTTCTCTGATGTATCTCACAGCAAGTAGACCTGATATCATGTTTGCCACTTGCATCTGTGCAAGATATCAGGCTGCCCCAAAGGTGTCTCACCTAGCTACTACCAAGAGAATCCTTAGATACCTCAAGGGAGCACCCAAACTAGGACTTTGGTATCCAAGGAATAGTAATTTTAATCTCTATGGATACTCTGACAGTGACTATGGGTTCAACTTCATGAGCACTCTTATCCACATTGACAACAACAGTGCTATCTCCATCACAGAAAATCTGGTGAAGCACTCCAAAACAAAGCATATTGATATCAGGTATCATTTCATTAGAGATATTCATGAGAAACATCTAATTAAGCTGATCAAAAAGCTTTTGATGAACAGAGATAAGTATCTCATTACAGCTATTGGGATGATAAACATTGATTAGCATACCTCTTTTGTAAAACCTTTTTGAAAATGTAATGTCTTATGTCAATGCAATCTAAGCCCAGTTACAAAAGGTCTCTCTGAAATTTTATATGTGTAAATTTCTTCCAAGAGAACCTAACCCTCGCGAAGCAAAATTTCTCCAAGGATAATTTTCTTCTCGCAAGAGGTTTTAGTCTCGGAAGAAGCGATTGATTGCATATCAGATCTACTTCCGAAGCTTATAAAATTCTCCATTCAGAAAGCAATCTTTACCTTTGGAAGCAAAGCTTTAGCTTCGGAAGTAAGAATTGCCTTCAGAAGATAAATTACCTTTAGAAATGTTTTACACTCAGAAGAGAAATTTTACTATGCCACTGTCAATTCATCCACTAAAACATCACATCACCTTATCCAACCCAAGTACCGCCATTTCACCCTCTTTTAAATAATCCTGACTGTTCACTCTCATTTTCTTACCTCATTTTTACTACCCTAAAAGCTTCCTTCACTCTGAATTTACCTAAGCTCAAATTCATCCACATTCACCTTTTTCAAATGGCACTCAACCCTCAGCACAACCAAGTCACACTTCTTGATTCTTCAAGAGATTCTAACTTCTTTGAAATCATCTCCTTTCTTACCCAATCAACTTATTACACTTCCCTGACCGTTAACCCCACTGTTTATTCCAATCATATGGCCGAAATCTGAGAAAATGGTCAGATTGAAACCCTAAATAGGAATCATGTAATTCATTCGAGCATTTGTAGCCAAGTATTGGTCACTACAGAACAACTCATCAGGGAGCATCTTGAGCTTCACGATGAGGGTGCACCCATAGAGTTCCCCAAAATAGATTTGGACAACACCTATATCCAAATAGGATATGGTGGAGACATTAGCAGGTCCACAGTCTACAAATTCAACTTCTCCCACAACTGGAAGTTTCTGCTGCATGTTGTTCTTCACTATCTGTCCAACAAATCTGGGGGATGGGATCAAATTCCTTATGAACTAGGGTGTCTAGTTCATGGATTGGTGAGAAGTCTCCAATTTAACTACTCCAGATTTGTGCCGACTAACCTCATGGGAAATCTCCAGAGGAAACATTCTTTATGTATCCCAGATTTCTCCGGCATATAATCAACTGTGAACTGGACAAGAGTCAGCTTGTCTGTGCAATTGCTCTGAATGTCCCTCACATGAGGCCAACCATCTTCAAGACCTTGATGAAGGTATCCACCAATTTCATTATAAGGTACACTTCTCTGCTTCCAGGTATGATTGAGCACATAGCTATTGGTGACTTCCCTGTTCACCCCACAGGTGATGAACCCACACCAGCAACTGCCCCCACAATGCCAACACTGCCTTCTCAACCCATCACTATCACATACAAAAGACGCCCCAAACAAACCCTTGTTCAATCTACTCTGATTGAACAAACTCCTCCTGTTCAATCCAAAAAGACTAGAGTGAAACAATGGGCTCCCACTCAGTCTGAGGTCTCACCATCATTCTTATTTGACATCAATATGGGTCTTGAATCTCCTCAATCTCAAACCCTGAGCCCAAAACCCAAGCCAACAACCCTCAGGACGAGGATTTATACTCTTCTAAGTAACCAACAGGGACAACCCACCAGAGGCTCAATGTCTGTAGACATTGATCAAGGTCCCGGGCCAGTAGGTTTAACATCCTTATCTTTCACTAATCTTCTCTTTAAAACTGATGAAGAGATAACGTCCCTCTATGGCAATGAAGTTGATCTACAACACTCTTCAAAGATCAATAGAGCCTAGAGAGACCTCTTATCTCTAGACCCCATCAGCAAACCTTTACTGAGGTGAGTCCCACTGATGTGGAATGGACTCATGCAGATTCAACTTCCACTACAGAAGTGCCTCAATGGTCCTTATGGACAATGGTAACATCTCTGAGACTGAATCTACGGCAACCATGCCTTTTGATGACTCTGAAAGAGACATCATTAAGCAAGGAAAACGAGGGTGCCAAGAAACCACATATGGTGGTGAGACTGAACATACTAGGTATGTTACCTCTCTCCCCGTGATTCTTCAAAAGAAGATGAGGGAAGGATACAACTCCTCATACAAGACCTACTATCTAAGGTCTCAAACCTTGAATCCAAGGTTAAAACTTTAGAAGAAAGGTCTGCCACTCAGCAACTTGAGATTGACAATCTCAAGGCTCAACTAGGTGAGAAACAGATTAAGAGATCGGTTAGGCATGTACATGTTCAGGTCTCCTTGACCTCTTCCTCCAGCTCATCTAGCTCTCTAGATGATGCTACCAAAAAGGAGGAGAGTGTTTAGAGACAAAATCTGATGAGCCACAGAGCCAAACTTTAACTTCCAAATTTTCGACTCCCATTACAACTTTCTCTGAGCCATCCCAAGTTGTACTACAAATTAACCCAAGGATGCTCAGAGATCTCTACAGACTCTTTTCCAAGTTTCTGTTGAGATCCTCTCTTGATCAGCCAAGCCCTGATGCAGCAATGATGTACTTTGGAGCTGAAGAGCTTCAAAGGCTAAGTGCATCTTCTACCACTGTGGAAGAAGTTGGTCAACCAAAGGTCCAAATGGAAACTAAGATTCAATTCGAAGGGGAAATGAGGACAGATGGCCCAGCAACTAAAACAGTTAGGACAAAATCTGCACTCCCTCACTTCCGAAGCTAAAGTCAAGCCTCGAAAGAACAACCTAAATCTTCCAAAGCTGAAATGGAAGCTGCGGAATGACTATTCTTATTTTCCGAGGATCTAATCATCGCAGATGCAATTCTAGAACTAGCATCTGAGGTCAATAGTTAGGACTTTCTTAATCATCCACTTGTTAGACACCCTCTCTGTCTCACACAATCTGAATCCACTCTCCAAGAACCACCAAAGTCAAGCTCTTCAAAAGATAACAAAGGAAAGAAGAAAATGATAGCGGAAGAGCTTCAGGAAGAGAAAAGATTGAAAAGCTAAAAAGAAAAGGAAGACTTCCAACTGGAAAGTTGTTAGCTGCAAGTACAAAAGCAGCTGCAGCCAACCAGGAGGCAGTCAACAACAAAAGGAGAGCAGAGATCATTGACCAGCTCATCAAGCTTGGAGCTTCCAGTGAATAAACACTCCTACTACCATTAGAGGATTTGGTGGAACTGGAAAAGGAAACCAGGCTGCAGAAGGAAGCAGCACGGTTAGCCTTAGAGGAAGAAAAGGAAAAGGAATAGAGGGAAACTGACATACAGCTCAAGAGGGAAAGGATAGAATTCCTAGCCTCCAGAGGCTTCTCTCTTCAAGAGTTGTCTCTACATAATGATGAAATGATCCTATGGCTCTTCAACAAAGAACAGGATCAATTAGAGAAAAGGGTTGCAAGAGAAATGTTAAGGGAGAAGAAGGAGGAGGAGGAAAAAGCAAGGGTCACTACAACCAAGAAGATAGGTGAGAAAGCCTTGATGAAAGACTATCTCCAGGATCACGGCTTCTCTGGAAGGCAAGTGGGTCATGTCTGAAAGGACACTCCAATGAATTGTCAGTGAAATCAAGGTTGACATTTGTCTGGGCTAAAGAAGAGAGATGTACAGAAGGGTATAGGGGATGACCTTCACACCAACACTCACTCACCCCCCCTGAACTAATTCCCTCTCCATTCACTATTAAAACTCACCTCAACCACCAAAACTACCCCTCCTTCAACCCAAAACACTTTCCAGAACCACTACACCACATCCTCCCAACAACCTTCCAAACCATCCCCTCAGCCTTCCAAACATCTCTCCTTGAGGAGTTTAAGGCAATCAAGACTAAGCTCACTACTGCACAATTTTGAGCGACATCTCCTATGAAGAAGACTCTGTCAAACTAACCTATGTGGATGGATCTTCACGTTCCCTCACATGAGATCAATTTCTTGATCTGCCCAGAGGAACACTAGACCATGCTGCTAAACTTCTAGGCCTCAACTCAGACTCACTAAATGATGAAGAGAGGAGACTAAGAACGAAGTTGGTGATTCTACTGGATAGAAAGAAAGAGGACAAAATTCCTAGTCAGTCTCTTGTGCCTAGAAAGAAAATAATCCAATGGAGGTTTGATGAAGCTTCTCATAACTTTGTTGTGGATTAAGAGAATGGTGAAGTCAACAGGCTGAATGCCACTTCTCTGCTACACTCTAGCAGGTTTGACATTACTGAGTTAGCAGAGAAACCATTCTCTAATCCCTCCAACTCTGAAACTGTTACTCATATCAGAAATCATCTCAGCAGTCTTCATCTGGCTGAGTTAACTAAGAAGAAACTGAGAAGAAAGGAAGACAAGGATAAATCTCCCACCAAAGGTACATCCTTTCTAGAGATGGTGGGGGTCTTGAATTGAAACCTATAGTTAGATAGGAATATGATTACAGCTCCCATCAACATATTCTTTTCAGAGAGACACAACAAAGGGTGCACATCATTGAGGGTGACAGACTAGAATTCCTATCAACAAATGATCTGTACAAGCTTCTCAGCACTACATCTAGGAAAAACAAAGAGACAGACAAATATCTGCTTTCCTTAGTGCTCAAAGATTTGAGAAGCATGAACAAGTGAAGTTTTGGTAGCATCAGCCTAGGGGGAGTTTGTTGGATCAAGTAGAAGGCTAGTGCAACCAAAACCATTTCACTTAGTTTATTTTGGTGAAGATAACATAAGACTTCCGAAGCTAAAATGGACTTTCGAAGGAAATAGAGTCTCTTCCGAAGTAAAGGTAAAAGATCAACTTCCGAAGACAAACTCTGCTTCTGAAGACAGAAGTTTTCACTTTCGAAGATCAAGTCTAAGAAGTAAAGATCTGAAGACTACTTCCAAAGTTTGAAGAAAAGCAAAAGTCCTTAAAGCATTGGAAGAAGTAGCCTCTTTCGAAGTATAAGTGGCTTCGAAAGAACAAGTTCTTCCGAAGCCATTTAACCTTCAGAAGACACTACTATGTACCAGTAGACATAAGCATGGTCTCTGACAATCCACTACAGACCTCTGAGATACTGCATGGCGCTTTCTCAAAAGCCATGTAGTTAACTTTACTTTATTCTATTGTTCAGCTTTTGTTAGATAACACAGTTGCCAACTTTAGTTGGTGACAAAAGGTAAGTCATGGACATATCATGACTACCATATCTTAGATAAGACATTATCTAAGATTCCTTAACTTTAGCACTATAGTATTGCTTTAGTTATGATCCTAGCTATTATCAAAGTATATCCGGTTGTAGGTAGTATTATATATAATTTCTTATTGTAACTCATAATAAACGCTTGTAAGAGTCTTTTAAAATTTTGAGTTAAGAAGCAATATGCAAGTACCTTGAAAATTATCTTTATGTGTTCATTACTACTTATTATATTGCTATCAACTCTTATAGACTCTGCTTTCATCCGAGTGTTGTTTAAGTGAGTTTGAGAGAAAAACCAAGTGTTAAGTGATATAAACCAATCCAGATGTTAAGTGATAAAAACCAAGTGATACAAATTGAAGGATTGGTTTATGTCACTTAACACTTCATTTTTCCCTCAAACTCACTTAAACAAAACTCGGATGAAAGCAGAGTCTATAAAAGTTAATAACATATAATAAGTAGTAATGAACACAGATAGATAATTTTCAAGGTACTTGCATATATTTCTTCTCAACTCAAAATGTTACAATACTCTTACTAGCATGGATTATGAGTTACAATGAGAAACTATATAAAATACTACTTACAGCCGGATATACTTTGATACCAGCTGGGATCCTATAACTAAAGCAAATACTATAGTGCTAAAGTTAAGGTATCTTAGATAATCTCTTATCTAAGATATGGTAGTCATGACATGTCCATGACTTACCTTTTGTCACCAACTAAAGTTGGTAACTGTGCTATCTAACAAAAGGTAAACAGTAGAATAAAGTAAGGTCAACTACATGGCTTTTAAGAAAGCGCCATGCAGTATCTCAGAGGTCTGCAGCGGATTGTCAGAGACTATACTTATGTCTACTGGTTCATAGCAGTGTCTTCCGAATGTTAAATGGCTTGGAAAGATCTTATTCTTCCGAAGCCACTTATACTTCGGAAGAGGCTACTTCTTCCAAGGCTTTAAGGAATTCTGCTTAAGTTCAAACTTCGGAAGTAGTCTTCTGATCTTTACTTCTTAGACTTCATCTTCGGAAGTGAATACTTCTGTCTTCGGAAGTAGAGTTTGTCTTTGGAAGTTGATCTTTTACCTTTACTTCAGATGAGACTCTATTTCCTTCAAAAGTCCATTTAGTTTCGAAAGTCTTTTGTTAACTTCACCAAAATAAACTAAGTGAAATGGTTTGGGTTGCACCAGCCTTCTACTTGATCCAACACATTTGATGTGTAATAGTTCATATGTGTATCCTCTTCTATCTCTTAAGGGGTTTTCAAGTGATAGATTAACTAAGTTTTTTATGTTGTGCTGAGATAGTCTAAAGAGAGCATACTGCTTTACTTTAATGCTGACATCGGCATAAGTTAGGCAGGAAGTATTGGTGGAGGAATTCTAGCTCTAATGTGTAATTGGGTCATGAATGCTCAAAGGAGTCACATGCAGAACTTCTTATTTTTTTTTCTTCTTCTTGTTCAACCCTTTTTCAATCTTTATCCTCAAAAAGAAACCATCGATTTGTATTTATCTGGCATGCCTTCATACTCTATAATTAAAGTACACATCTTCTTTTAAGTCTTCAAGGTTAAGATTCAAAACTTCTAACTTAGTCGGAAAGAAGACTTAGACTTATTCTTTCTTCAATAAAAAATATCTTTACCTTCAAATCATACCCCCATTTGATAATGGTTATATAATCACCTTTTGAGTCTTCCTTTTCTGATGGATTATCTAATCCATGTCATATTTTTTCAACAACACTAGTGATGATTACTTTATCTGCTAAATCATCAGACTGGCTTTAGGATGAGATTAAACTATTTCAAGAGCTTGTTGGAATTTGAATAACCATGCTCAGTAGTTTGAGTAGGTTGAAAAGTAGAAGGAGGTGACTTTGGTTAAGTGTTGGGGGCAGGTTCGATATATGGGGTGGTTTCAGCGGCTTAAAACTCTTGCTTCTTCTTTTTTTGTTCTAAAGCCTACCTTGATCTTTCTAGATGAGATTTATAAATTCTTATCAGCACCTTGTGCACTTTCCTTGCCTTGGACACGTTGTTGGGACTCTTTAGCCTCAGTATCATTAAGTCGGCTATCTTAAACTTGTTGAAGCACACGAGCTAGTTTTTTAAGTAAGCTACTCTTCCAGCTATTGATCTAGTTATGAAGTAGGTATTTTTTTATTTTATCATATTCCTACTCCATCATTGGATCATATGCTAATAATAGGGTTTATGGGATCTCGTCACCGGCATCAGCTTTTAATAAAACAAAGTACCGTTTTGCAATAACTCTTTTGACTTCTCATTCCTACATCCAATAATGCTAAAGTACTCAGAAATCTGCTTTAAAATGTCAAGGGGTAGATCAAGTACTTCATTTTCAAGGTCATAGTATATGGTCTCTTCATTAGCCCTCTTGACAAAAAATTTCTTCATCTGAGAGATGTAACTAGTAGCCAAAACCTTGGTTCCTTTGATTACCTTCTCTTCTACTTTTGGGTCAACAACCCTCGCCTTTACAACTTTTTAGGTGCTATCTTCTTACTTGAAATGATTGAGGAGATTGGTTGATTATCATCTTAAGTTGTTGATTCAGAGTCAGGGAATTCTAGAGACTCAATCGGCAGATAAGAAGACCTCTAAGAAGTTTTCTTTGTCCTGTTTTGCTATCTTTCCCATTGCTCCATAGCTTCTTTAAACTTTAGGAACTCTCCTGCTACAACCTTTTGTTTGATTCCTCTGATATTCAAATCAAGAGTTAACATACTTATTGGTCCTACTTGTTTACCAAAGAAACCATAGTATTTGAGGAACATCTTTGTTTGTTATTTATCCCTAAACTCTTTTTGAGCCTTTTATGCTTGCTTCCTATATGATTCAACTATTTTTCTTCTAGCAACTTAGTTGATTTTTCCATCTTAGCATGAGTTGCAAGATACAACTAACAGTTTTGATTTCATCTCATCAATGCTCCATTCCATGACCATACTAAGATTAAATACTTTCAACTCAAGTTGAGCTGCTAGGATACATTTCTCATAATCATTATTTTCTATCTTCTAAGTGGAGGCATTTGGTTTGGATTCGATAGTTGTGAATATTGGAGCTTGCTGAGTGGTTACCCTTTACGTGTTTTCAGCAGTTGGCCTGGATAACATAGATGGCACCATTTTAATAACATTCGCCTTTGGTTTAGGTGGAGCGTTTGGTGTTGTTCTATTAGGTTCACCACCAAGGTTGAATCCTCTTGCTGTAATTGTTGTAGCTCTCGATTCCTTTGCACTTGCAATTAAGATCATGATGTTTCTAGAAGATTCTTGAGCTCGTCCTGCCTTTAGTTCTATAACTTCTTCTTCTTTAGCTTGTAGTAGGTCTTTCACCTTTTTAGTTATATTTCTTTTCTATAACTCTACTTCAACTTCTTCTTCAGTAGTCACAGGTCTCTCACCTTTATTAGATGTAGAGATTGTAGTAGGTCTAAATACTAAAGATCTAGTAGTTACACATCTGATGCCAAAACTGACTTGGGATCATCGACAGTTTTCTAAGCTTTTTCAATGTCCTTAGTGCCTTCTAGGCTATCTATTTTGATATTCACCTCAGAGTTACTTAGGATTTTACTTTCAACGTCCACTTGACCAAATATCACTTTAGCTAATTTTCTAAGTTTAGACTTAGGTGTATCCTTGTGTTTCTTATGTGATTAGGTTAGTTCAGATTTAAGAGTCACCATATGTGTTTCCATGTTATCTTCCATGGTCTAGGTGCCTCTTGTCTAAGCCTCATTCTATGTGAGGACTCATCTGCTGAAAAGACTTATTGTCTTGTACTTTTGGTAGTTGTATCAATAGATGAGTTGTTTAGCACTTCTGTAGCTTCCGATAGCACTTTTAGTAATGCTTCTTCTTTTTCATTAGATACCTTCGAAGAGGCTCAAGTCCTAGCATAAGCTCTCTACTTGATGATTATTCATTAGATCTCTTTCTTTTGAGAGAGAGCAAGGAAGAAGTGTTAGATCTTTCCATTACTGCTATTCTTCTCTTCCTAAGTTAAACCTTTTGGTTCATCCTCCTAATCACCCATCTAACTTCTATCTCTTTCTTTTCTGAGTTGTCATATCCATACCTATGTAGAAGCTCATTCAGTTTGACTTCAGCTTTAGATAAAGGCTCAAAATCATTAGTCCATTTAGAAGAGAAAAAGATTGGTTGTGCAGCTAATACAACTTGATCAACCAATCCGTAGAGAATATCCTTAGTATCTTTGGGCTCATCTTCCTACTTTTTGGTAGCATCATCTGAGATTCTAGATGACCCTAAGTGGGTAGGGGAAGGAAAAACCAAAGGTTCTTGTGGTTTTGAAAGTTAAAGACTCAAGATCAAAGATTGTTGAAGGTTAATGGTCTTTTGAAGTGATTCAACCTTATGTTCAAGATCCATTGTCGTAATTGCATATTACTGAAGAGCTATAAGTTGTTGCTCTAAAGAAGTAACTCTTGCAGGTTGATTTGGAGACTCCAAAATTGAGCTTCTACCTCAATAACTCTATTTGCAACACCTTTAGTAGACAGTTCTCAAACTCGAGAACTATTGCTTGTTCAACATAACCTTGAAGCCTTACATTTTCAGCTTGTAAGGCCTTCAATTTTTGACCAAGCTCAAGGTTATGAGACATTAATTCATATATTTTTTCTAGACTTCCCTTATCCACAGGTATGAAATCATCAAGAGATGAGGTTTCTTGGTGCTCTAGATTGCTCTCCTTAAGGAATGACTCCAAAGAGATATTCTTAAGGTGAGTTGTTGTGGTTGATGTCTTAAATATGTTATCTCTATCCTGCTGATCAATTGATAAATCAACAGTAGAGACAACCTCTTCCACATTGGTCATTTCCTCCCTATGATCAATCTCTTGGGATAAAGGATGTGGGCCAAACGCCTCCATACACATCAGTCTCCAATGTCTATAGTGTATAGGAAGAGAGATATGGTGGGTCAACACGAAGTAAAGTATGAAAAACTTATCCTCGATAATAGACATGTGAATTGGAGATTAAGGAGCTGAGTCTAATGGTCCAAGATGTGAACCAGTTCTTAATTCTACTTCTTCCTCAAATGTTGTCTCAACAATTTGGAATCTCTTTTTGGTTGCTCAATAGAGTGTTGGGACTTAAATTGAGGGCTATTAGGTTTGCTTTGGGTTTGCTCGGAAGAAGGAAGAGAACACTACTTGTTTAAGCTTTGTTTAGGTGTGCCTGACAATTTTGACTTGACTAGTACCCTTGTTTC
Organism: Flaveria trinervia; assembly: GCA_025506515.1. Lineage (NCBI taxonomy): Eukaryota > Viridiplantae > Streptophyta > Magnoliopsida > Asterales > Asteraceae > Flaveria > Flaveria trinervia. The sequence goes on along the minus strand of CM046455.1, from coordinate 8,696,065 downwards.
TAGTCTTGCCTATTTGAGTGGACGTCATTTCGGGGTCTGCATTTTCTTAGTAGAACATGTAGGGTTTTACACTTGTTTATGTGATTTATGCTTTAAAGTGGAGGGTGTGGAAAGGTGTTGCCATGCTGCCACCCTAAGACTCAGTGACCTCAAGCATATGTGCGAACAAGGGAGTGACCTTCCTTAAAAAACATTTTGGAATAGTCTTAAACTTTAAGAAAATCGTTTTGTTTAAATTTCTTAAGGCATGAACAAATCCTTTAATTTTAAGTTTGTTACCCAATTCTTTTGTTCAAACTTTTGTAAAATAAGTTAGAATGAATTTAGGATACATTAAAAACTTAAATTTTGCAGTAGCATTTACATTTTTACAAAGGTTTTGAAAATTAAATTTAAAGAAATCATAACTCTGTTGTTTGACAAACCCATGGATAGCCCCTACTAGATCCAATGTTACTTGATTCCATCCTCTTGATTTATTTGACAAGCAGTGTAAAAAGATAAGAAGAATGATTCTCCAATTGTGATGTACTAGTGATTTGGAGAACGTGGATGTTGGAGGGGTCCTTCATATCCCATCTTCTTGAAAATGACATTTACCACTCTTTTGGAGAATGAAGATTCACCATTTGCATGATTTAACAGAACATGTTGTCGATTTTTTGCACAAAAAATGGTAATCTTTAGTCCTTGCATCTTATCGATGAAGAGTGAAGAGTTTTATTCCATGTTCCCACTGAATGGAACAAGTAGTCCAGAATTCTCAAATGTCTGACTCACAAATCACTAGGTCTAGAGAGATTAAAAAAGCATAATTGCTATTGCATAAGAATTGAAGAATTAGATCATAGAAAGGATTACCGATGGGTTCAATTGATACGATTATATTGTGATTCACTATGAACTATAAGTTTTGAGCAGCAAATGGAAAGGTTTTGAAATAAAAATTTTGTAGGGTTTAAGAAATGTGAAATGGTTTGAATGATTTTACTTTTAGGTGAAGATTGAACATGACAATGGTATGAAATAAATAGATCTAACAATTTGTGGATAATACATTATCCTGTTATTTCAAAATTTTTACCACCGTAATTGAAAAATCCTACGAATTTGGATGACATTTTAGTTATTTCAAGAAACTACAACGGCACCGCTACATATCGATTGATAAAAGTTGGTCCTACCATATCATTAAAAAGACACGTTTTGAAGATGTTTTATCTGCCGAATTGCCCTTATCTGTTGAATTGCCATTATCTGATGAATTGCCCTTATCTGCTAAATTGCGATAATCGACAAATGTATAATTTTACCCATTTTAGTTATCAACAAAGCATTTTTCACATTTTTTTAATCAGATTTCATTATGTAAATCATTTATTTAGTCAAAGTTCATTATCTCAATAAACAGATACAAGATATTTAAATCTTGTTTTACCAAATGCCTTAATAAAAAGAACTGCATATTATTCATATGTATGGACTTTAATCAATTTAATAATTTGTTTTCTTCATAATATCTAATAAAATGATAGTTGATATAAATATGTTTTGTCTTTAAATGACGAACTGGATTGCTGGTGATTGACATGGCACAATTGTTGTCAATATGAATTAGATTATTCATGAAGGTTACTGCATAATTTCTAAAGGATTTTGATACCATAGCACCTGAGCACAACAAGTAGATGTAGCAATGTTTTCAGCTTCTGGTGATGTAGAGATACAGGTTTCTTTTTTGCATTACCATGAAACCAATCTTTCCCTTAGAAATTAAAATCGTCCTGAGGTTGAATTTTTGTTGATGTTTCATCCTCCATAGTCAAAATCTGTATATCTATAGAGATTGAAGTAAGCACTCTTAAAGTTACCATAATCCAAACTTAGGTTTCCCTTTTAACATACTTTAAATTCTCTTGGCAGCCATTTGATGTGCCCTTTTTGGAGTAGCTTGAAATTTTGAGCACAAGCATATGGCAAACATGATATATGGTCTACTTGTTGTGAGGTACATGAGAGATATAATGATGACTTTGTACTATTGTTGATCAAGTGCTTCCTCCTCAAAATCAGGAGTTAATGAACATGTCTTAGACATAAGGGTTTTTATAGCCTTAGAATTGGTAGCTTGAAATCTCACTAAGATGATTGAACATACTTTTATTAATTTATGAAAATTCCATCAATGTTTGTTTCAGTTGCAACCCTAGAAAGAAAATGAGTTCTTTGATTAAATTTATCATTCAACTTCATAAGACTTTCAAAGGTTTCACACAAGCTCTCATTTATAGACCCCAAATAGGATATCATCCACATATGCTTCTACCAAAATTAATATCCAGGTCAACTTTCTTGATGAAGTCTATAGATCCTATTGTGTATCCATCTTTCAGGAGAAAGGTAAAGAGTGTCAGATACCATTTCCTTGGAGCTTGATGAAGACCATAAAGGATTTTATCAACTTTGCATACATGATCTTGATACTTGGGATCTTCAAAGCCAAGAGGTTGGAAGACATAAACTTCTATCAATCTCACCATAGATGAATGTACTATTGACATCCATCTAAAACACCTTAATGTCTTTGGAGACAACAAACGCTAGAAAAATTCTTATTCTTTCAAGTCTGACCGTAAGAGGAAAGACTTCATCATAATCAATCCCTTATTATTGTGTATCCTTGTACCATAAGTCTGGCATAGATCCAACAGATTTTTTTTTATTGTAGTAAAAAATTAAATTAAAATCAAATTAAAAAATCCCATGGTGATAACATATCATTGCCATAGACCCTACTGTTTGAATTTTTATTTTGTAACATTTTTCAAGTTTTTCTCAATGTTACAAATTTTGGAATCAGACTTATACACCAAAACAAAAGCTAATATTATGAATACTCAATCTAACATTTTTTAACTTTAACAAATCAAACAATATAACTATCTAATTAACTAATTAACTTCTTTTAAATTCATTCATTCGTTCTTGTATTTCATGCATTTGTTGCCTAATTGCATTCATTTTCTCATTCTGATGTGATGACGACCCATGTGATGGGTGTATTGATTTTCAATAATTTTCTATATTATTAAAGAACAAAATAAAAAATATTAATATTTTATAAAAATTTAACAACACGACAAATGTAAAATGGGAAAAAACCACATTGTTCAATCATCAAATATAAGTAATAAAAGATAACTTTAAAGTTTCAATAAGCCAACGACACAAGTAATAATATCTAACTTTTAGTCTATTAACATGTGTTTCGGTGATTTTGGTACATTTAAACTTAAAGCACAAACCTTTAAGCTTATTAAATTGTGTCCAAGTAATTTTGACCGATTCAAATTAATTGTCATCAACATTAAATATATTAAAGTGTGTTCATCAATTTAAACTAAATGTTGGATAAAATGACAGGAACTCACTTTAATAGACATTAAATATAAAAAAATTCTAAATGGTAATACGACCCGAATCACTTTCATGTACTTAATATATCCAATTTAATCTATTCATATGTGTTCATGTTAATTTAACACATTTAAAATTAAACAACATACTAATTTCAGAAAGGTACTAGCAACATACTAAATTCAATAAAAATACTAATAACATATGAACACATGATAAAAGCATATTTAACAAACCATAGAAGCAAAAGTTTTAAACTTACTCAATCTTCTTTTGTCCTTGAGTTGACCCATCCAAACTATTATTGTGTTGTGCATTGTTCCACATCTTAGTGTGCCTCGATCCTAGTTTGTTGCTCCTTTAAAAAGTAAAAATAATATTTATGTGATTTAAAAAAACTAATAATACATATTCTGATGATATATGTTTGCAACATATTTCTCAAACAAGTTTAAATTTCATCCCTTTGAAATCCTTAAACATGTTCTAAAACACATTGAAATTCTAAAACATTTTCTAAAAACAATTCATTCATATCATTCTACTGACTCAAACCAATAAACAGCTTAAAATATGTATACAAATACATAGACATACACATACAAATACATAAATAATTGAAATCCTAAAACATTTTCTATAAGACAAATAAAATTCTAAAACATTTTCTAAAACACGTTTGATATCATGAAACATGTTATCAAACCCAATCCGTTATACCATTCTACCAACTCAAACTAATAACCAAATTAAAAATCTATATATTCTAACAACACAAACCATTTATCACAATAATTCATTTTGATATTTTATCTAATTAACAAAAGATGGTAACATAAATATCTTAAAACTCTAACAACCAAAATCATCAATTTTATATTTTAACTATTAATCAAGAACGAAATCAAACTATAGTACATTTCATCACATATTCTACATAAACACACAAATAAAAAATAGCATTCTATTAAATCGAGAAAAAAACCAAATCAAACCAAAAATTAAATCTTATTTAAAATTCGAACTAATTAAAGAAAAAGATGATATACACATGCACCTGAATATCTTAACAAACACAATGACATGCCCGGAGTGGTGGCGGTGGTGGCAACGATAATGGTGGGGTGGTAAAAGAAACAGAAGTGGTGGCTGCAATTGAGCTAGATTGACTACACCATGGTTGTTGTCATCAAATGGGTGGATTTTGGCTGGTGTAATGGGAGGGGTAGTGGCGGCTAGAAACAATGGTGGTGGTTGGATTTTTGTCACTTTAACCGGAGACAGAGGCTTCTCACGAGCGGAATTTGTCACTCCCTAAAAATCCACTAATGGGGTTTTACCGTCAAACGTGTGACATAATCAGGATCTCAGATAAGAATCAGTTACACCAAACAACTCGATAATTACAAAACATATAAGTCACTTACTAATGGTGAAACAAACCAATCATGTTTAAGTATTAAGGAAGCAAATTTAGAAAATGTTCAATCAACTATTAAAGTTGTGCAAACACGCACCCAAACCAATTTAAGTAAAGCAAATGTAGATAGACCATTAAACCAGTTTAAAAGATAATAATGAAGACATGCAATGAATGATGTGCTTCTAAACGTTCCACATCACTTACCTCGGAGAAAACATGCTAAGATCGGTACAAAGACCGATGAGTTCACATGTTTAATGAAAATCAGTAAGTAATAGTAATGAAATCCAAATTAGTAATCAAAGCATATTAGTATATAGCTAGCCTACAACAAGTCACTATGTGTATGAATTTCATGATCGAACTAACAGTAATAATATGATGAATGCCCCGACTGTGGATACCAGACCATATGATAGTAAAACATGCTAACCATTCACCCATTTGACCTCTAGTCAAGCTAGCTCAACTAGCGTGGGTGGGGTTTGTCAGACCCAATAAATCTACTAATAATCACATAGCTAATACCATATTAATAGTTCGAATGAGGTGTAATGATATCACAATAGTAAACCAGTATACGTAGTAATACCAATCTAAAGTACAATATAGTTTATGAAAAATATCATGTTTCTCTCTCTCCCAAAAAAGAGTAGAATATGAAAGTAAGGCTTTAAACTCACCTTAGGGTGCACGATAGACAATGAAACTAATTACCACAATAGTAACCTCAACATAATACACAAATAGGTTTATAACACAAAACATACTTACAATATCCATGTCATATCACAAAATGCTCAATACAACCAACACATAAAATCAAGCCTTGACAACACCTCACACAATAATTCATTATAAATCACCTATACATTGTTTTGAGTTGAGTCTACTTGGAGGTGTTCGAAGACTCATGAGGTTATATTCCCAAATCATTTATTTTAACCATAACTTCATCAAAATACAAACCATGTATCAAAACACTGAACCCTTTGTTTGATGTAAAATAGAATAGTTTTGACCTACCTTCACTAAAAAGACAATAACTTGAGTTTTGCACGTCCATTTTAAGTGTGGCTGGGCTTTCTAGAAATTAGATTCAAAAATACACAATTTTGACCCAAGAAACGCAATGATTGAGTTTATTATCATTAATTTGGACTAGAAACATCAAGTTTTAGACTAAACTAATAAACACCACGCGTTTCGCGACAGGTTTAACTTGTTTTCACAAATTGTTACAAAGATTACCTTTGTATAAGTATTGACTGTATGAAAAAAAGGAACATGAATTAAATAAAAGTACATTACCATAAATAAACCACGAATCTTTTGGTTGATGATATTAAAATTCATTTGTCAGTATTCAAGAAATTGAACGTAAGATTAACTTATGAATACACATAATAGAAAATTGGTATCTGACAGTTAATTTATGAATGTTATCAAATACCACTTTCGCTAATATATTGTTCGTTTGATTTTATCTTCACATATTTGTTATTTTCCATATCTCAATATGAACTGTTGTTCTATATAACTGAATTATTAGGGGCTTAGATCATACATTCATACACTTTTGAGTTTCAAAACACATTAAATTGTAAAGAAAGCAATAGAATTGTTAAACAAGAAATTCAAACCTCTATAAAAACTTTGATCTTAAACAGAATTGATTAAAAGAAAGAAAGACTTGTACAAAAATCTTGACCGTGAAGAATGATGGGGAGAAATTACACAAACTTGCTATTTATTCAATCATCATCATCTTACAAATGAGGGTGTTAACCCCTATTTATAGTTGTCGGTGAGGGTGGTAACTACCATAACCGCCGAGACTTAGGTTATACAATAATAATACATATTAATACTGAACATAGGCTAAACTAATAATAATGCTAACTTAGGATAATATCAATATTAAGTCTAATATTTTTTCTCTTAATTTTGATTTATCCTTTCATGCTTCATAGTAGGATTGGATTATCTTCTTGATAAATGAGAAGGGATTCTTGCTCATTCTTTTCTTTCTTTTTGTCTTTCCATTTGGTGCATTCGTTTGTAAAATGTCCAAGCCTTCCACAATCATAACACCTAAACTTAATCTTGTCTTTGCTTTCTTGGCTCGTGCTTCTTTCGGGTCTTCTTTCTCTTTTGTCAAAGCTTCTTGCTCGTCGTCTTGCTTGGTTTTGATTGCCACGTGCTTTACTATGATGCCAACTTTCTAAATGGTTACTTAAGTTTGCCATTAGGAGTTTGTTTTGATGATTTTCTACTAATTCATCACGACTTTTGAGGCGTTCCTCAAATGTTGTTATTCTTCCTACGGCTTCTTCAAATGACATTTTGTCTATTTCTGAATATTGCTCGATAGATGCCACTATTGGTAGAAACTTCTTAGGAGCGGACTTAAGTAACTTCCTTACGATTATTATATCTTTATGTTGCTTAACTTTCTTGTGAAGTTACTTACACTTCCATTTTCTTTCATCTTTAACATCTCTAACTCGCTTCTTAAGGTTCGTAGACACGGCCTTTTGAACTAGATCGGCTCCAAGGTGTTGAACTTTAATTGATTCCCAAACTTTTTTTGCATTTTCACATTGTGCTACTTGCATTAGTATATCTTTGGGTAGTGTTTGGATGATCATTGCTTTTGTGGTATGTACTTTTTTCATCTACATCTCCTTTAGCATCAATTGTTTCCCAAAAACCATAATCCTTTAAGATTGTTTCCATTAAAAGTTCCCATGAAGTGTAATTTGACTCGGTTAGTTTAGGACATTCGAGTGATATGATCCCTTGCTCACGTATTGGTGTCGATGTATTTGTTGATTTTTCTGCCATATTTTCTTGCTTAATCTTCTTCAATCTTTTCTTTCCTATCTTGCTTTTGATTTTCTTATTCTTGCCTTCCTTGCTTGAACTTTGCTTCTGCTAGTTGATTCAATAATGAATCGTCTACTTTCTTGATAATTACTATAACTTGCTTTTGGGCAACTTGCTAACCAAATTTTCTTCGCTCCTAACCAACTTGCTAATTGGGGCTTTGTGTTCCTAACCTACTTGCTAATCAGGTTTTATGTGCTCCTGACCCACTTGTTAATCAGGTATTTATACACTAACTTGCTATACTCAACGAACAAAGTTTCAGAGTTACTTGCTATACTCAACGAGTCACAAAGTCTTGGAGTCACTTGCTACTTTCTTTTCTCAATGAACCACAAAAAGTTCGGAGTATCTTGCTACTTTCTATTCGAATCTTTGTAATTCGATTAAACTTGCTATGTGAACCAAAATGGTTCGTTACAACTTGCTATACGAATCTTTTAGATTCAGTTTTAACTTGCTATGTATTAAAAAAATTCAACAATTTTGACCAATTGTGTTCTTTGTCATTGGAATCCACTATATAAAACATAAGTTTTAAATAAAACCTTAGAGGGCGTTTGGTTGGAAGAATTGAAATAGATTTGAATGGAATTGAAAAACTAGTATCATTTTCAAGTAAAATTATATTTGAGTGGATAATGACATGTGAAACCAATGGAATGTTTTACTTCAAATTCCCTCGGTTGTGGGATTACAAATTCACTCTTTAGGTAGAAGGATTTTGAAATTTCACAACCAAAAGAATTTGAGATGAAACATTCCTTTAGTTTTACATTTCATTACCCAATCAAACATAATTTTACTTGAAAATAATATTAGTTTTTTTAATTTTATTTCTATTTCTTTCAACCAAACGTCTTTTTAATTTAAAATTTCTTAGAACCTTTAATTAAATATTTCATGTTTTCTTTGGTTTTTCAGAAAACAAATTTAAAAAAAGGAAATATGATTTCCTTGTCAAACACGTTTCTTTACTTTATAGATAACACCTTATTCATTTTTGACTTTTGCGAATTTTATACTTTTGGATATTATGCCGCCTCCGTCTTCTTCTATTGGAATTTCTGATCTTTGATTCCAACTCCACAAATCGTTCAAAACAATTGTTGATTTCTTTTGATTCGACTTTGATTAATGAAAAACGATTTGAGGTCATATTAAAAAAAATAAATAAGTTACTTTTTAATTTTTGAAGCAGTAAAAAAATCAAAATACCTCTTAACAAAATAAAAATTAAAAAATTTTAATTTTTTAAACGAGTATTTTAATCTTTTTACTCTTTTAAAAGTCAAAAAGTTACTTTTATTTTCTTTGACACACATGGCGTACGTCTTCGTTCTTAATTCACAGCCACATAAATCTTCTTTCTTTTCCTCTGTTCTTCTTTCTTTTGATCGAAAATCCTCAGTATTGATGATTTCTTATAATCGATGATCACAATGATGTTCTTGAATTCTTAGAGAACCTTGCAACTGTGTAAAACCGACTATGGTCGATTGTTGTTATGAATTTCTTGATTTCAAATATGATGCCATTTTGCGAATAAAACAGGGAACCGAGTTTTGACTTCGATTTCGATTTTAAATCGGTTGGTGTATTTTAAAGATTCTTGGTTTCTGTTTGTGAACGATCTTTGACGGTTCTAAGATTGATTACAAGGCTTGATCGATGTCTGCAATTGGGATGAATCTTCTGTTGTTGAAAAAACAGAGATGAAACGATGAGGATGATTTCTTCACAGTGCACACGATTTTCTTCTTTCTTCTTCCCAAGAGCGTAACGCTCTGATACCAATGAAGGATGATGCAAATGAGGGTGTTAACCCCTATTTATAGTTGTCGGTGAGGGTGGTAACTACCATAACCACCGACACTTAAGTTATATAATAATATACATATTAATAGTAAACATAGGCTAAACTAATAATAATGCTAACTTAGGATAATATGAATATTAAGTCTAACAGACCGTACATAAATTTTCTCTTCATTATAGTGGCACTCCAACAATGCAATCGGGCTTGATGTTGAGGTTGTTTACCCTTGACGTTGGGTAAATCCAAGAATGAACACATATCATCAAGAGAAGTAATGAAAGATGTCAAAAAAATAACACATACGGAGTCGAATAGGCAATTCAGGGTCTGAACACACTCGTGATTGATTGTGTGAATCATTGTTAGTAGTATCGGATCACATCTACAAAACTTCTTACTAAGAGTGTAACCCAATATGTAGTGTAAGCTGAAAATATAACTGAGAGTCAAGCTATATTTCACATACATACGTTGTAAAATCACATTGTCAGCAACACCAGAACAATTTTACAAAATTCAATTGAAAAAATGTTAAAACCATACGAAAATGATATGTAAAATGTTGTTACTTTGTATGGAAAGGTAAGAACTTGTAGCAAGTTAGCACTCAAACATTCAAGCTGTGCAAAAGAAATAATGTTTTTTCCTGCTTTATCTTATCCACCAAATTGGTAAAAGGATTTGATAAAATAAATACTTTACTTGAATTTTCTTCCTTAGCCAATTAGAACAACTACGCTGGTCAATTAAAAAATTTAAATAACCCCAAATCAAGATTTAAAGTAACAAAAAACAAAATCAAAGCAAGAGATATATTTTGAAGATCCCCAAATTTACAAACCTAATTCCAGTTAGAATAGGTGAAGATCCGAAGCAACAGACATCATGAGCAAAAAGCCACAATCAATGAAATCAAATAACAACAAAAGTACCTTTTTAGTAGGTCAAGGGGAAAGCAAGTGCTAATTTTCTTCACTATTCTTATATGAGTTGTTGATGATGAAGGAGACGAAGGACGAGCCAAATGAGTCGTACCGTGAACCATGTTAGGATTTGAACGATGATGAAAGCAAAACTTGCGAAATTCGAATAAAATAAGGGAACTTTGGTAGTACTTGGGGTCCGCTAGCATTGGGATCTTGAAAAGACAGGTAGAGAGATGTGTTGAAGAGCCAAAGCGATGAGAGCCATTGATGATGTGTCAGATACTTCCTCCTGCACAAACCCTAATCAGAGGTAGGTTGTGGATGAATCGGTGCAAAACTTAAAAAGCAGTTTGAAGTTTGGAACATGATGATGAAGCCAGACGACGGAGAAGAAGAAGAGGTAGGATTAAGTGACGGAGAAGATAAAAGGACAAATCAAAGCTACCGAGGAGCAGTGTTGAAAAGGGGTAAGACCTGTGCATAGTTTACTTGTACATAGAGCTTAAACTCCTTGCTCTACGCCTTTTAAAGTATATATAGGGGGTGTTTGTTTTTTGAAAAAACATCTTCCATACTCTTCATCTGCGCGCTCGCAGACGCGATAAGAGGTTTTTATTTTGCAGACTGTTTGTTTTCTGGAAGATATTTTATTAAAAAACGTCTTCCTCACCTCTGCATGGAGAAGAGGTGGAACAATGTCTTCACAACCTCTTCTAACATCTTCTCTTCTGAATTCATTTGAGCCCTAACATCACCTTCACCCATCTTCATTCCCCACATCCACCTCCCCCACTCCTCTTCACAACCATCACCGGTCGCCACTTCCGTCGCCACCGTGCCACCTCGCCACCACGCCACCTCCCCTTCGGCCCCCTCCCCTTCGCCCCCTCCCCTTCGGCCCACAGGTAAAAAGCTCAACAATGCGATAAAGTGTGTTGCTGGAATATCAAATTCCAGATGAATGGATCCTCGATGTTTGAAGGTCGTTGTGGTGGTGTTACGACCATGGTTGGTTAACCGAACCGGTCGTCGGTCAGTGAACGGCGGATATGAAGGCGGTGGTAGTGAGAGTCTGGCGGTGGTGAGGGCAGTGGTTCTAGTTGATGTACGGTGGTCGACGGTGGCGGAGGAGGTTGATGTACGATGGTCGACGGTGGTAGTGAGTGTCGTATAGCGAAGCTATGGTCGTGATGTATTTTGTTCGATATATGAAGGATTGAAGCCTTGAAAACTGGGATTTTGTTGTGTTAGTGATAAAAGTTGATGGTGTTGTTCATTGTATTCTAAAAGTATATATTGAAGTAAGTTGATTTTTTAGACCATTGTGGGTTTGGTTATGGTTTTAGACTATTCTAAAGGTGAAAAATGGATTTTTTGTGTTTATTTGTGAGGAGAGCCTGTAGTAATTGTATAGGTATTTGTATTTATTGTTTTAACTATAAAAGTCGGTTGCATAACTGTTAACGAATGACTGTCTCTCTTCTATTATGTTTGATTATCATCTAAAAACTATAAATAAGCGTTTATATATCGTGTGTAGTTCTCTCCTTGATATTCGTCGTATACATCCTTACAATGTGACCACTAAGTTTAGATCTGATACAAGCTATTATTCTTGTCACTTTTTATTAGTATGCTGGATTGTAATCCACTCAATTTATTGGTTTCTCAAGTTTTTAGTCTATTTAACTTTAAATACATTCATATTAATTGATCATCTCAGTTTTCATTTGCTTCATTTTTAAGAATATTAACAAAATAAATTATACAAGAATAAATTGATTGTGTTGTTCCTAAATTAAAAAGGTTTATAATTACAGAATATTTCAGCATTCTGCAGATGTTAAACAAAACAAACAGTCTTTTTCTTGCAGACTGCAGACATTTGGTCCACCTCTTCTGCTACAGATGTCTGCAGATGTGGTCCGCAGACTGCAGACGTTTTCCTGTAGAAAAACAAAAAGCACCATAATGTGCAACTTAACAATGTTTCATGACTTCACAAGACCATGTTATCATCTAAAGGGATGTTTGACAGCCTTTTAATCAGCCTTTTAATGATTCAGATGTCTGAATGGTTCAACACTTAATGGTTCAGATTGTTTGTTTTGCGAGCACATGTCTGAATGGTTATGACATTTAACTCTGAATGGTTAAGCATGATACTAATGTTGAATGGGTAAGAGGTCTAATACCAAATGTGTAAGGCCCCGTTTCCGGGACGCTTACAGCTGGTAAATCATTATACATAAAACATATAACTTTACATTAACATTCATAAACATTGCAGCGGAACATTAAAATAACTTTTCATTTCCTTATAAATGATTTTGTAAGTTAATACAATCTTTCATATCAAAACATCGTTCATTCGCATTACAATGCAAAAACATTAAACAAAAGAATGTCATCCCAAAAGAGCTGAGTAGTCGTCCCGTACCATCCTCAGCAACATTACCTGCCAACTAGAAACACATAAAAGTCAGCGTTGCTGAGTGACTTCTAGTTTTTATAATAAAACATACTTTTCTTCATTAAAACCGTTCTTTACACTTTATCAAATCATACTATACTTCCGTACATGATCACACATCGTGCGTACACATAGATAATATCATCATAATCTTCGTCATCGTTCGTTTCGTACAATTCGCACGTTTTGTACATTTCGTACTTATCGCACTTTTCTACTTTATTATCTTCTCACTTTTATCTAGGTCTTGCCATCTACTTAACCCCCCTCTAAAGCATCAAGCAATTTATCGAGGGTTAAGCGACAAGGACCCCATATCGCATACATCGCACATATGGAGTGGTCACTAGGATAGACTCCCCCTATGTGTGTGAACTCTTATGAGTCAGCCAAAATCGCACGCTGTATAACACACAGTAATTTGGAAATCGCACGTATTGGAGCAGTCACCAAGACTGAACTCCTACTGTGTGTAAGGACCCTTATGAGTTAGCCAAAATCGCACGCTGTAAATACACACACAGTTGAGCTAACAACTCTCAATGAGTTATGAACCTCCATTCATTTGCTTGCAAGCCTTTTCCTTACTTTCTCTTTCATTCATTATTGCATGCATTCATTATTTCGTTCCTATTTCATTATCTTCCTCTTTACGTTACATAATATTTCATTTCATTCATTAACATTCAACGTAAAGTCACGGGAAGACACATACATAAACCGGAACATCAACAAGATCATGCAAATCTTAATACATACCAACATGCATACATCATACATCACACATACCATCATGCATAGCATCATCAATCGCACATCATCAAACACACATCATCAAAGAGGACATCATATACCCCATCATAAACATACAACATCGCACATCACCAGTCCTGCCCATCATCATCTATAAACTCAAAGGTCAAAACCAACATCTGCATTTTCCCCGAAAGTCAAATAATAAACTATGTTCATTCGGGCATAAGGACCCTATTCAATTGCATGGTCTTCCATACGTATGAGAACACCAAGGCGAATGGACTTTATAGGCGATTGAACACTTAGGCGTATGGGCATCCAGTCGCATAGCCTCCAGTCGCATAGCCTCTAGTCGCATGACCCCCATGCGTATAAACCTCAGTCGCATGGTACTCGGGCGCATGGACCTTAGTCGCATGATCTTCATCCGTATTTCTTTCAGTCGCAGGCCCTCATCCGCATTTCCTTCAATCGCATGGCACTTATCTGCATTTCCTTAAACTGCATGGTACTCATGCATATGACTCTCATTCGCAAGGTATCCATGCGCATGGACTCCAGTCGCACGAAGCAAATGCGAATGAACCTCTGTCGCATGCCATTCGGTCACCTAGTCCTAGCCATGCAGAATGCAGTTCATCCCGAATCCAATCTGTGATTTTTGGCCTTCAAGCCCTCCCAAACTCGTTCTAAGCCCAAATCAACTATCCTAAACCTTAGAAACACATACCACAACACCATTCAAGCACACACAAGCCTGAAAACAACCCCATCCGCATCATACACATACGCATACACACGGGTTCAACACACACACACTTCAAAAACGGGTTTTACTATGTGTTCCAGCCCTAAATCAGTTGAAAACGTGTAAAAGAGGGGTCCTAAAACTCACCTTGAAAGCCTCTTCGAGTAGAGCTTCTCACAAACTCGTTTGCCTTCGACTTTCGCACCTCGATTCTTCGAAAACCCTAGGTTTTGCTTTTTCTCCTTTCACTCTCTCTCTCTAACCGAATGAAAAGGGGAGAATGAGGGGAGAATGGGATTCCATGCCCCTTTTATACCCCCCACTCCACCAAATGTTCCCATTTTGGCAAGTTTGGTCCCTCGACTTTGGGCTTTATTTCTTTTCTTTCTTTTTCCTTCTTCTTTGGCTTCGAAGAAAATACCCGGTGTTACAGAATGGTTAAGACATATTATCTGAATTGGTCAGATATTTGTCTTTGAACAGTTAAACGATATACTAGCTTTTAATTTTTCAGACCTCTTAATGGTTCAGCACTTAATAGTTCAGACCTCTTATTGGTTCAACACTTAATCATTTAGAAGTTGTCAAACAACCCCTAATAGAGTTTAGACACTCACCAAAGGGTTTTTAAATGTTCACTAAGTTTTAGAGAAACCCAAACCATACAACTTATATCCAAACCATTTTATATGATCATTACCCAACCCCAACTCGTTTCCACATATCAATCGACAAGCACAACCCATTTTCATACATATAATGTATGCATAACATATAGCACATACATAACCCACCAATACTCTCCCATATGCTTCTAATCCGCGGTGTAACCCTCACACATATATGCATGCATACATACATCACAAAAGACACCAACAATGCACCCAATGCAACATACAATCACATATATACACCACACATGCATATACATACTCATAACAACCTACATACATGTGCACACTAAGCACCCCGTATCTACCCCCCTTCGGTATACTCCCTACCGAGACCACATGACACCCCAACTGGAACCACAATACCCAACATATGCATGACCATCTGCAAAACACACCAAGAGCACACATGCACGCACACAAGAGTGCACCGCACATAAACGCACCAAGCACACACACTTATACTACAGAAAGCAAACACACGAATAGAAAACACATACGCACAAAAACGCAACATCATACCACCAAGATCGCAACCGAAACCGTAATTGAAGAATGAAACTGATCACCATAATTAAGGAACATACCGATAGACGAGGGTTGTGACTCACTATGTGTCGTCAGAGTTGCGATGGGAAGGAAGCTGTTGTCGAAGGAAAGAGTCTTTAGGTTTGCTAGGGTTTTGAGAAGATGAAACCGAATGGGAGTCATGGGAGTGATTAGTTTAAATGATTTCATGTTTTGCAACTTGGCAATAATGGTCCTTTTTTTATCTAATTGACAATATAAGTTTGATTATTAATTAGTTAGTTTAGTTTAAGGTGCTGATTAGGTGTTAATTAGTTTATTTAAGTTTAATTAAATCATATACAATTTGAATTATTAAATAATATAAAATTTAAAATAACTCCAAAGGTTTAAATACACGAAGGAAAAATAATCGAATAACGAAAGGTTAAGTTAATGACATGTATCCTGAAAACACGAGTTGTCACAAAATTTGTGTTTGAAAAAATGAAAGTGATAAAATTATAATCAATGGTTCAAATGTACTTGTGTGGTGACAACATGTTGCAACCATAAGGTTTTTTATTTCTTTATTTTTTCCCCAAACTAATGACATATAAACAAGGGGGCATGTAAAATACCTATGGCGACGATACGTCTCTATAGGATGTTTTTTGAAATTTTATTTTTATATTTTCAATAATTTTATTATTAAAGATGTTATTATATTATTATATAATGTTATTAATTATTATTATTATTATTATGATTAATGTTATTATTAGTATTATTTAATATTATGATTATTAGTATTATTATTATTACTATAATAATTAGAATAATGATCATAATAAATAGTATTATTATTATTATTAGTATTATTAATAATTATTATTATTACTACTAGTATTATTATTATTAATGTATATAAGTATTATTATAACATATTAATATAAGTATAATAATACATGTTTGTTTTAACTAACCTTTGGCGTATGGAATATACTTTAATTAACATAACTGATCATGTTTAAGGTTGTTTCACACTCATTGATGATAAGTGAGAATAAACAAACATAATCCACCAATAATAAACTTTATATCCCATAAATTACCATTAAATAGTATAACTTAACACTAACAATCATGATTCGATGATAATTAATCTTTGACGCATGAATCAGACCCTAATTATAATAACCAAACATACTTGACCTTATGTGATATTCATTGATAATAACTTAGTACAAACAAAATTAACTTACCGTTAATAAACATAATTTCTTGTAAATTACTATCAAAGAGTATAATTTAACATCAACGATCATAATTCTATGATGGTTAACCTTTAATAAATGTAATTGACCCTAATCATTATAACTAGACATATATGACCTTGTTTGACACTCATTTATGATAATTATGCATAATAGATTAACTTGCTTTTAATAAGCATAATTCATGTAAACTACCATCAAAATCTATAATTTAACATCGATGATCATAATTCAATCATAACTAACCTTTAATGTATGTAATCGACCCTAAACATCATAACCAAACATATTTTACCATGTTGACTCTCATTGATGATAACTAAGCATAAATAAACTTTACTTACCCTTAATAAGCTTAATTTTCGTAATAATCATCATAGTGTATAACTTAACATCGATGTTCATAACTCAATCATAGCTAAGCACTGACACATTTTATGGACCCTTAATATTATAAGTGGGCATCTTTTACCTCGTTTAACACTCATTGATGGTAATTGAGCATAAGCAAACTTAATTTACTATTATTGACATTAATATGTATAAATCAACACTAATAATCATATTCAATAAAAACTTATTATTTACATGCAATCAACCCTAACTATCATAACTAAAATCATTGACCTTGTTTGACAATGTGTATAATTCAATATAATAATCATAATTCGAGCATAAGTAACATCTTATGTATGTAACCGACCCTAACTAATTGATATTCATTATATATCATTATTAATAAATATAATATTTATAATAATAATTATATTATAATTATAATTATAATAATAATAATAACATATATAATAATAATAATAATAAAAATAATAATAAATTTAAATACTATTAATAATAGTAACTATTATATCAAAAATTGATTAATTTTAACAAAAAAATATGTTAATAACCCTCCAAGATCAAAAATAGTAATAATATAATAACAATTAAACTTTTACCAATGGTGACGATATGCCGTTGTCTTAGGGTTTTCATAAAGGTGGGTTATTTTCCCTTCATGTTATGTAACACCCCGAATTTCTATTTAAACAAAAGGGAAAGAAAAGTAAATAGAAAGAATAGTCAATGAGCACAAGTGGAGGGAGATAAAGTGTACAAAGTACAAAACCTTATTATTCTAAGGTTTAAAGGGGCATGACCGCCCATCCCTTCTTCACCCTTTTCATTGGGCTAAAAGGAAGAAAGAAGAGAGAGAAAGCTCTCGGTTCTAGAGAGAGAAAGAGGAAGAAGCAGCTGCAAAGGTAAGTCTTCTCTTCTATGAGCTCAGTTTCAGTTGGGTTTTGAGTTCTTGACCGAAGTTCTTGGTGTTTAGTGTTTGTTTTCGGGATTCAAGTGTTGAATCGAAGGTGGGTCTCGAACTGGAAGCGTGTTCCTCAAAGGCTACTCAAGGTGAGTTTCTAGAACCCCTCTTTTACTGATTTTCAACTTGTTTGGGGCTATTATGCATACCAAGGGATGTTTTCAAGAAAAATCGTGAGTTTCAGCCTTATGTTCGAAATGATGTATGTATGTATGCATGTTTTAGAGTATGATTATGGGTTAGAGTTGCTGTTTAGCATGTTTAGGTGCCCCTGGTATGTTAGATCTGTGCTTGGGTAGTGATATAATGATTATCGGTGATGTAGTAGCACAAAAATATTTCAGAAGGTTCTGATGCACCTAAACAGTGGCCATGCGCCTAGCATGTTGGCCATACGTCTAAGTTTTGGCCATGAGCCCAAAGAGTGGGTCATGTGCCTAAACAATGGCCCATGGGCCCAGCATGTTGGCCAGACACCTAAGTGTTGGCCATGCGCCCAAAGTGGGCCATGCGCCTAAATAGTGCCATGCGCCCAAGTGTTAAAACGGCTAAGTGTTGGTGATGCGCTTGAACAGGTGCCATGCGCCTGCATAGTAGCAAAGCGCCTGAACAGGGCAGAAGCGCCCAAATAGTGCCCATGCGCCCAGACTATTTTACACTTAGAATTTTTATGGTCATGCGCCTGAAGGGTCCCATGCGCTCATTTTGGACTTAGGATTTTCTAAGTGGGTTTAAGGGAAAATGGGGAGATAGTCCTTGATATGATGTGATGACTTATGCTTGATGCTTGTATGGCGATGCTGTATGTTTATAATTATGTGTATGTTCCTTATGTATGTATGTCTTCCCTTGGCCTTGCGTTGAACGTTAATGAATGTAATAAAAGTATTATGTAACGTAAAGTGGAAGATATGAAAAGAGGAACGTAATGAATGAATGCATGCATTAATGAATGAAAACGTGAGAGGGTTGCAAGTGAAGTGTAGTGAAGTGCACGGCTCTAAATGCCTTATGCTCAACCGCGGGAGGTTCAGCTAATCCTAAAGTGTGCACGCAAGGGTTCCGGTCTTTGTGGCTGACCTTCGGTGTAGTACCCATTTCGATAGGGGTGATGTGCCCATTTCGATGGGGGTGATGTACCCATTTCGATGGGGATGATATACCCATTTCGATGGGGATGATGTACCCATTTCGATGGGGGTGATGTACCCATTTTGATGGGGGTGATGTACCCATTTTGATAGGGGTGATGTACCTATTTCAATGGGGGTGATGTACACATTTCGATAGGGGTGTAGTTACCCATAATGTTGGGGGTGGAATATATGATCGTTACCCGAGTTACACGTAACTCCAGGGGTGTAGCATAAAGCTAAGCATATGTATGAGGTGAGCAATCCCATGGTTGCAACAGACTTGGATCGCGTGCTATCATGAAGTTGACATGAGGTGAGCGACCCTGTCGTTGCAACAGACTCGGATAGCGTGCTATCATCGAAATTGGCAATTGGGGTGAGCAACCCTATGGTTGCAACCGACTTGGATAGCGTGCAATCGTTGAGATTGCCTATGAGGTGAGCGACTCTGTGTCGCAATAGACTCGATAGAGGTCTTTGTCGCGTACTCCGGCATAGTATCAGTCTTCGGACATGAGTCGGGAGTATTGCATAAGACGAGATAATAAGGTGAGCAACCTGGTGTTCCAATAGACTCGGATAGAGTTCAATCCCTATGATTGACTCATATGGGATCTTTGTCGCGTATCCCGGTTCTGTGTCAGTCTTCGGACATGAGTCGGGGGTTTGCGTACAGGCCCCGGCACAGCATCAGCTTTCGAGCATGAGTCAGGGAATGCATGAGACAAGATTTGAGTAATGAAGAGTAATGAGCAAAGAAATGTATGAAAAGAATGAACGTATGAAATGGACGTTAATGAATTATCATAATAATGTACGATGCAGACCCGTGTCATTCAACCTCAGTAATCGTGGCTGAGTGCCACGAAGAGGGTAAAGTCTGACCGGATCTTGAGAGAGAAGTGAAAGATAATGAAATACGTTGAATGAACGAAAGTTAACGAACGTAATGATCAAGATAATAATGATATTATCTATGTGTACGTATGATGTATGATCACGAATGAATGTAAAGTGTAGTATGATTTTGAAAGAAAGAAAAACAACGGTTTTAACGAAAGAAAAGTATGTTTTATTACTAGAACTCACTCAGGTCACTGACTTTTGTATGCATGATAGTTGGCAGGTATTATGTTGATGCTGAGGAGTTGCATGCATGGATGCCTAACTACTGGGAGCATTTCGAGGCTGGCAT
This sequence comes from Flaveria trinervia, assembly GCA_025506515.1. NCBI lineage: Eukaryota > Viridiplantae > Streptophyta > Magnoliopsida > Asterales > Asteraceae > Flaveria > Flaveria trinervia. Next base: position 8,675,510 of record CM046455.1, on the reverse strand, counting down.
CCGTATTTTGACATGTCTTTGTATTTTGAGATGAACACAAATGTTGTAATGAATGAAATGACATGTTTTTAGTTACTAATGAAAGGTTTTAAATTTCGCTGCCAAAATAAATGTACGTTTTATAAGGTTTTATGTGCGATGAATGACCAGCTGTGAGGTGCCCGGGAACGGGGTGTTACATGTTATTTAATAGGAAAAAAAACAAAAAACAATGTCATCATCATAGAGTAACTACAAATTTAAATGTTTTATAAATATATTTAAATAAAAATTTAATAAAATTAAGCAAGGGCGATGACTCTTGGTCCCCTACGACGAGGACCTTTTTTATCTCTATTGGACACCCTAAGGCAATGACGTGTCATCACCATAGGGCTAGAATAATCAAAAACCAAAGCGACCCTGTGGTGTGACCTATAGTGACAACATTACGCCATTGTCGTAGGCCTAGTCTCCGTGAGGCCTTTTTCTTGTAGTATGTTTGCTACATAGTTTACTAGTAAAGTCTATGTCGTTTTAATTAAGTAGTTGGGATCCTTCACACTAAAACAAACATAATAAAAATATTAAAAGTATATGTCATTGTTTTAATTAATATATATATATATATATATATAATATATATATATATATATATATATATATATTAGTTTCTTATGCCGGTGACTACAAGAAGCTTTTATATATTTAGACAATGATAACTAGAATATTATAATTTACAAATAAGTTCATATCCCTCAACTACTCATCTTGACATTTTCTACCAACTAAAGAGAGAGAGAGGAAGAGACACACTTATGTGTGAGATAGAAAGAAGAGAAATAAAAGATTTGACCGTAGAAACCCTAATGGTCTCGTCACCGGCACCGTCCTCTTCATCATCTTTGTGACACCCTACGTAAATCACATATCGCTTATGTGCAACAGATATTCCTTGTTCATATATTTTTCTAATCTCTAATATCACCAACGTTTTTTGAGCGTATTGACTGTGGATGAGAGAAGAACTTCACAGTTAAGCATACTTAGGTGGCAGCAAATCTGTTAGCTACTCGTGGGCAAAGCGGATAATATTGATGGTACAAGTGGATATGTGTTATAGAATGGTATTAGAGCCACTCCTGTGTTGTTCAGGATGGTGGGATAAACCTCACTATGGATGGTGAGTTTTCGGGCTCATCAAGGATGATGAGTCCAAAAGGAGGGGAGGGAGATTGTGACATCCTATATAAATCCCACATCGGTCGTAGACAAGAGATATTGATGGTTCATAAGTAATGTATGGTTTTTAATTTTCACTAATGCTTTTTAGCGTATTAACTGTGTATAAGAGAAGAACTCCACAGTTAAGCGTACTCAGGTGACCGCAATTTAAGGATGGGTGAACTCCTTGGAATTGTTTAACTTGGGTAACCAAAAGTAAATCTATGAGCTCCTCTGGGAAAAGCAGACAATGTTGGTGGTACGAGTGGTCGAGTGTTATAGTCTTAGCTTCAGTGACGGTGGTAGTGGAGTGTTTATAAATGTTTATGTTTTTCATTAATTTGGTTGCTCGGCGGTATAGTGGTCACCGATAGGAGCTAGAGAAAGATGTTAATGGTCTTTCATTTATCAACTACGTATAGGATGGTATTAGCAACGCCAATGGCTGATGTCTCTAACACCGTCATTCTCATCGCCATTTTCACCCACGAACACCCTTCATATCTATAGGTTTGTGTTTCTTAGTTATTACTTGAGACTAATTTTAATTTGATTTTAAAAAGAAAGTACAAAAAAGGTGATTGTGGATCTTGATGTTGCAACTTAACGGTGATGGTAGATCTTGGTGTGGATCTTCTGGTGGTCTTACAAACTCAATTGTTAATAATTGTTTTCTTTTCTTGGTGTCAAAGTGCTTTAACTATAAAAAAATGTAAACATTTTCTTTATCTTTCATTCATTGCTGGTTAGTCTCATACATATTTGGGTCTCATACCAATTTGGGTTGTATATATAACCGAGTTATCTTTGTAATTTATGTATTGGAAACTGAATGAAATGCTGCGGTTTCATGCTTGAAGAGATGTTGATATTTGATGAAGCTACAACATAGATCTCAATGATGAATAAAAAGGGTGATTAGTTGTATGTGTGTAGTTTTCACAAATTTGTAGATTATTAAACTGTTAAGACTTATATTTGTAGGAGGTTGATGAGGTTTATGGATCAACATGACATTGTATTATGGGACCATGTTTTTGGAAATTTATTGATAATATTAATATAGTTATTAATATTGAGTCAATAAATTAATGTGTTGAATGAAAATTAATATGGTCAATGATATTAGAAATTAATAGTGTGGGAAGTTGTCCCACATTGGAGGAAATAAACAATATAAAATGGTTATATTCTATAACCTTTTGTCTATATGTTTTTTAGGTGTCACACTAAGTGGATTCGCGAAGGGTGCGAATCCCCTTAACTCGCACTCGCACACGCGCGGTGTGGGCATGTGGGTGCAGTGTGGCGCTTTGATGACGCACTTTGCACTTTGCATCACCGAGAGATGCCTTAGTATTTTTAAAGGTTGGTTGGAGGGTTTGGTCAGAGCTGTGACTCGTAACAGCTTCCGTTACACGTTGACTGAAACCAACGACTGTTAATGACGAATTAAATAAGCATTTATGGTTGGGTGGCTGTTATGATTCAAAATTCCACTATAAATACTAAGTGTAGCTCAGAAGAAATATATACCAACACAACTCGAAACTTGCAGCAAAATAGGTTCTCTATCTCTCTGTATTCTCTTCTACAAACAAGTTCGGGTTCTAGATCAATCCTCACAGTACAAACTGCTTTGGCTATTGTACCTTGGGAAACAAAATGAGTTCTCTTTGGAGGCTCAGAATTTGTTTTAAGGGCCTGGTGTTGAACACGATCCTTAGCTTTAACATTTATGGTTCTTTTTCTATAAATTTACCATTGTAAAAGAGATTGATAATTAGTTATTTATGTTTATTTGTATTGAGTATATTAATAAATTGTTGGTATTTTTATTTAATATGAACGGTTCTTACAAACTTAAAACAAATTCTAAAAACACCGTTCATATATTAATTTGTGTTTTTAAAAGGTTAATTTTTCTTTAAATTATTTTCATTTTCTTATTCACGAGTGATCTTCGAAGTTGGACTTAGAACATCTCTCGTTGAGTTTTATAGAATTCTAAAAGTAGTTTAATTTTATTTTCAAATTAGTTTCTGGTTATAACTATTTTCGTTTTCTTATTCACGAGTGATCTTCAATGTTGGACTTAGAACATGTCTCGTTGAATTTTATAGAATTGTGAAAATAGTTTGAAAATTTTCAATTTTGGTAGTTATTTCAATTTTGTTGAAAATTCTCTAACTTAAATTGTTTCTATAAAACAGCAAACAACATGCCTTCAAGTGCTATGAGTTCCTCTTTATCAGCCCCTTTAGTTGCAACCACTGTAGGAGCGACCACTATGGCAAACCACGTCGAGAAACCTGAAAAGTTCACGGGTGTCCATTTTAAAAGATGGCAAGAGAAGATGTTCTTCTACTTGACAACCTTGAACTTAGCATAGTTCTTGGAGAAAACTGCTCCCCTACCTAAAGAAGGGGATGATGCTCAAGCCTTAAGTGACATTGATGCTTGGAAGCATTCAGAATTTCTTGGTCGCAACTACATTTTGAATGGTCTTTGCGATTCATTGTATAATATGTATTGCAACATAAAGACTGCCAAAGAACTATGGGAGTCTTTAGAGAAGAAGTATAAAACTGAGGATGCCGGTAGCAAGAAATTCATTGTCGCTCGGTTCTTGAATTTTAAAATGGTTGATGACAAGATTATGATTAGCCAAATTCAAGAGTTACAAGTTATACTTCATGAAATTCATGCTGAGGGGATGCCTCTCAATGACACCTTCCAAGTTGCAGCCATGATTGAAAAGTTTCCTCCAAGTTGGATAGAGTTTAAGAATTATCTTAAGTTCAAACAAAAGGAGATGACTATGGATGAACTTATTGTTCGACTTCGAATAGAAGAAGACTACAAAATGGCTTAAAAAGGCACCCGTGTGGAACCGATGGCAAAGGAAAATGTGGTTGAACATGGGCAATCATCAAGGGGTTATAAAGGTAAAGGGAAAAAGCCAATTGGGAAACTAAAGGTGAACCTTGGACCAAAGAAAGGAGTTCTGAAAAAGAAATATCCACCTCCTCCTTTCCAAGGTATTTACTACAATTGTATGAGACGGGGCACCGTGCTAATCAATGCAAGCAACCAAAGCATGAGTGTGCACATATAGTGGATGAAGATGGTGGACCGTTAGTGGCAATGATCACCGAGCTATCAAAAATGGTACCTCGTAGGAGACAATCCACATGGATGGTTCATTGATACGGGAGCTACCCATCATGTGTGTGGTGACAAGACCCTCTTTAGCATTTTTAAAGAGGTTAAGGGTGATAAAAAGCTTTATGTGGGTAATAAAGCTACGACCGAAATCAAAGGTGAAGGAAATGTGATCTTGAAGATGACTTCCGGGAAGGAACTCACCTTGAGCAACACCTTGTATGTTCGAGAGATTTGCAAAAATCTTGTTTCGGGATGGTTGCTTAATAAGTTTTGTTTTCGTTTAGTGTTTGAGTCAGACAAGTTTGTCCTTACTAAATGTGGAATGTATGTAGGAAAAGGTTATGCCCTAAATGGTATGTTTAAGATGAATGTAACCGTTGCCAAAAGTGAAATGAATAAGACTACAACTTCTATTTATATGCTTGAATTTTCAAATGTTTTGCATGATAGACTAGGACATGTAATTATAATTCTATTCGTCAATTAATAAATTTAAAATGCATACCAAAATTCCATATTGACACAAACTCTAAACGTGAAACATGCATTGAGGCAAAACTTACAAGATCATCATTTAAACCGGTTGAAAGAATAACTGAAACCCTTGGTTTAATTCACACCAATATATGTGATTTAAAAGCACACCCAACAAGAGGTGGCAACAAATATTTTATCACTTTTATTGACGATTACACTAGATATTGCTATGTATACTTACTTAAAAGTAAGGATGAGGCAATCAACAAATTTATCTTGTATAAAAATGAAGTTGAGAATCAACTAAACAAGAAAATTAAACTTGTGCGAAGTGATAGAGGTGGTGAATATGTTGCACCATTTGCCGATTATGCAAAAAATAGTATAATACATAAATGTGCGACACCTTACTCACCACAAACAAATGGCATTGCAGAATGGAAAAATCGTACTTTAAAAGAGATGATGAATGCCATGTTGATAGGCTCTGGGATGAGCCATGACATGTGGGGGAAGCTATCCTCTCAGCCAATTATATTTTAAATAAAATACCACCAAAGAAAAGGGATGTAACCCCTTATGAATTATGGATGGGTAGAAAACCATCATATAATTATCTCAAAGTGTGAGGCTGCCTAGCTAAGGTGATTGTATCACCGCCTTAAGCTCAAAAACTAGGACCCAAAATTGTTGATTGCATATTCATTGGACATGCTTAAAACAGTAATACACATTGATTTCTTGTACATGAGTCCAAGAATCCTAATGTACAAAAGAACACTATCATTGAGATAAGGCCGGGGAATGCTTCATATTTTGAAAATGTGTTTCCAATGCGAGGGCAAACACATGCATCTTCATCTTTGCGGTTTGATGATGGAGGTGCAAGTTCATCAACACAAATTGATGACATAGTTCATGATAGTCAACATGAACAACCCGAGGTTGAAGAGGGAGAAATTAGATGAAGTAAAAGGGCAAGGGTTGAGAAATCCTTTGGTCCAGACTTCGTAAGTTATATGGTTGAGGGTGAACCTAATTCCTACTATGAAGCGGTATCTTTTTCGGAAGGACATCAATGGAAAGAGGCAATCAAGAATGAAATTGATTCAATTCTTCACAACCATACTTGGGAGCTAGTAGATCTTCCACCTGGTTGTAAACCCCTTGGATATCGTTGGATATTCAAAAATAAGATGAAAGCCGATGGAAGTATTGATAAATACAAAGCAAGGATACTAGTCAAAGGTTTTAGACAAAAGGAAGGTCTAGACTATTTTGATACTTACTCACATGTGACTCGCATAACCTCCATACGAATGGTTCTTGCTATTGCGGCATTAAGAAATCTGGAAGTACAACAAATGGATGTCAAAACCGCATAATTAAATGGCGATTTAGAAGAAGAGATTTACATGGAGCAACCTGAGTGTTTCTCTTCCCATGGTCAAGAGGGTAAAGTATGTAAATTGGTCAAGTCATTGTATGGTAAAAAGCAAACTACAAAATAGTGGTACCAAAAGTTTGATCGTGTCATGATTGACAACGGTTTCAATATAAATGAGTGTGACAAATGTGTATATGTGAAAGATACACCGGGAGGTTATGTAATTGTGTGTCTTTATGTAGATGATATGCTTATCGTTGGGAGTATTGCTAAAATAATAGAATTTACTAAGGCCATGTTGAAAGGAAGATTTGACATGAAATATATAGGTTTAATGGATGTAATTTTAGAAGTGAAAATTATTCGAACCCAAGATGGTCTTGTGTTAAGTCAAGCTCATTATGTGGACAAGATTCTTGAAAAATTCAACTCGGGAGACATGCGTGTAGCACGTTCTCTTGTTGCTACCACCCAACATCTAAAGAAAAATAAAGGCGAGGGTGTTGCTTAGTTAGAGTATTCAAGGATCATTGGTAGTTTAATGTATCTAATGACATGTACTAGACCCGACTTAACATGTACTACAAACAAGTTCGGGTTCTAGATCAATCCGACAGTACAAGCTGCTTCGGCTGTTGTACCCTGGGAAACAAAATGAGTTCTCTTTGGAGGCTCGGAATTTGTTTTAAGGACCCCATGTTGAACACGATTCTCAGCTTTTACATTTATGGTTCTTCTTTTTCTGTAAATTCACCATTGTAAAAAAGATTGATAATTATTTATTTATGTTCATTTGTATTGCGTATATTAATAAAATTGTTGGTATTTTTTTATTTTATATGAACGGTTCCTACACATGTTTGGATCATTTGTGACACATTCAGCTGGTGAATACATGTACTTTTTTTACTGGATCATAATCTGTGTTCTTCTCTTCAAGGCTACTCTTCAAATAGCACATTAATGAAAATTATTTTTTTTCATAGAAGAGTGTATAGTCTTATATTACAATCACGAGTGTAACCAATACATTATGCACGGGAGGGGTAAGCAACACCTTTAGCAACAACGACAAACTAGCAGCAAATTTTGAAAATCAAGCGACTCCTTCCACCTTATCAATATGTTAGATTTTGAAAACGACAAAAAAACTATCAATGCTTAGCTCATAATAGACCCCGTTTTGACAATTGGTTTACATATAATATGAAAACAACCCCATATATTAGGTCTAATTAGACAATTACTACCAACAGGTTGATGCAACAACGTGCGGCATTAAAATCTAGTGGGACTGATTAACCGTTTTTGTATTTATAGTTGCATAGGTCTAATGGTTGCCGTTCAAATTAAATCATTGTTACCGTTAAAAAAGTATGTGGACAATTTATTTATAATAAATAAATAGATTAATATGATCATGGAAGTAAAATTATCTAACCAGATTTTAGTGAAAAAGTTATTTATTAATTAAAAATAAGAATAATAATATATTATATTATTATTATATAATGTTATATAATGTTAATAAAGCAATGTGAATAAGTATTAGACCATTAACAATAGAAAGATGAAAAACCACCAAAAGAACATCTTCTATTTCCTCCACATCATCTTCCCTATCTCTCTCCTCTCTCCTCCCTTTCTCTCACATACTTAAAAGTTAATGTTCTTGAAAAAAAACTTCAACATCTTCTCTTTCTTTCACATCACATTTTCTTTCCTCCACATCATATTCTCTCTCCTTAAAAACACCAAAAAACATATTTATTGCAGATGCTCTTAGTTCATTGGTTCCTTGCATGGTGTACAACCATGCATTGCACCACCGCCTCTATCCCATGCCTTAAATGTGGTCTTGTGCCATTTGCATCTTTGCATGAAGGGCTGCTATCAAGGCGGTGAGAGCTCTACCATGGTCACAGACTGTTGGCCACACTGGCCTCCCGTTGATCACTACCCGGTGCACCACCACTTCTGTGAACCTTGCATTGTTTGTGTTCTCTGTTATATTCTTTAGTGAGAGAGCTTCGAAAATGTCACCTGCGATGGCTCTCCCGACCTCCCAGTTGTCATTTATGGGTGCAAAGCTGACGACGATGGTCTTGGTTGGGTCGCTTGCACTAATTCTTCATCGATTGTGACTATGGTGGTGGCGGTTAAGCCTAATGCTGCACTGCCTCCCCTTTATGGTTGAGGTGGAACAGGTGGCGCTGTAATGATCCTCTGGTCGTTGACAGTGTGTATGGTGGTGGTATGACCACCTTTGTTGTTCCCTTATTTTTTTTATCTTTCTAATACCCTTTAGGAATTTCAGATTAGGGCTATTCACTATTGGTATTAATGATTGGGGTATTTGCATGGCTGACAGATGTGATTTGTTGTTGAACCCTAGTCTTCGCTGGCTTGAGTTGCCACCATTTGAGAGTTTCTTCATGTTTGTGTTTGTTCATTGATGTTGTTGTTAGGTTACCAAAAGTTTGCTTTATGTTTGTTAATTGATTCATTTCTTTGAAAGTTCGTTGTATCGATGATGATGAGGGTTACCATATTTGATACTTTGTTGGTTTTGATGATATTGTGGTTGATTAAATTTGTGTATCTATTGGTGATGTTGATAATGTTTTGGTTGGGGATGGAATTTGTGGGAGAGAAGCTAGATGATAACCTTACTAATAGAAAGGGTCAAATGCACCCAAGCAACCTATGCTTTGTGTACAAGTCATTATTATTGGCTCTTTTTCATAAGCGCATTTGGTTCTAATCAGTTTGGGGTTTAGGATTTAAGGATTAGGGTTTAGGGTTTAAGGTTAAGGTTACTTAGTTTGTTGCTCCTCATTCCGGAGCTTGAGGTCGCAGTGGCATGATGCTTGACATGGTATGTTAGATGAGAATGGTGATGGTTAATTGCTACTAAGAAGAATAAGCACATGCAGTCAATCGGTCATCCTCGCCAGGTTCGTAATTAGAGATGATATCAAAATATTTTTGTCGAATGTGTGTTTTATAAGTTTTGATTTTATTGTTGCAGCTTTAGGTTGAAGGCATGTTTATGTTTTCTCTCATGTTAGGGTTCCACGATGTCCTACAGGAAACTATATGTGATTAATATTTGGTGTAACTTTTTTGTCTGAAAATGATATGGGTAACAAGGTTAGATTGTGTGGTTGGTGGCACTTCATAAGGCCCGTGGCGAGGTCACTTTTGTTAATCTCCAGAGATCATTCTTAAATCATTCAGGTTCATCTTTCTATTCAACTTATTGATTTTAACAACAAGATTCTTGATTTGGAGCCATGAACCAGTTTCATTATTTTGGTGTTGATTTTGAAAGATTCTATTATGTTTTAATTGTATTCTTACCTTTGGAATACTATTGATTGTTTGTAATGATCAAGGATGGGTTAAAATGGCATTACCTAAGTTGGTTGATTCAAAGAAGAAATTAAATGAAATGAGTTGAATCATTAGATTTGAGCACATAAAAAAATTATGCAACTGTTACAGATTTTGCAAAAAAATGAATTTGCTAAACATAAAACTTCAGGTGTTAGGAAAGAAGTTACCTTCATAAAAACGTTTTGAATCATTAAAATATGGTTGTTGTTTAATTGTTGAAAATCCATTGATACTGTTGCAGGAAAACCAGAGATCTGTTACACATAACTATTTGAGTTGCCACTCACCCTTGGAAGCAAATCGACAAAAAAAAATTTTCAACCATAACCCATGGTTTTTTACCATTGAAAGTCAAAGCATGCTCTTTTTACATTAGTCAAAGAATTTAAATTTAAGAGTAATCAACACTTTTGGAGCTATATGAACTTTAGTTCTAACTCAATCCCCCACATAAACACTAATGAAAAGAAAATCACATTTGTTGGGTGACACCGTTATTTACTAATGTAGATAATGATGGACATGCGTTAATATGAGGCCTTTAGTTTTGGTTGTTTCGCAATTGTGATGATACCTCAAAACTGGTATCAGCTGATATGGCTTGACAACAAATTTTGGTGTGCAGCTACAACCAGCTGAGTTTTGACAATTTCCTAGAAAGTCGATTACTGGTGTGATGTTGTTCGGTGTAAATGTTAAGTTCTGGCTATAAAGATGGAAACACAATATTCAAAATATGTATGTTTGTCTAAGCCTTGGTTTCCTGTCTTTGAGGCGCAAGCGCGCCCAGATACAAAGTCTAGCTTACTAATAAATAATCAAGACGATGTTTATCTCCACCAGCATTTGGTAAAAAAATGCGTTGATTTGGTCTAATAAAGAAGCACAACTGTTTATTTTGTTTCATTTTTCACTTCAGCCTACAGGAAAGTCCCAACAAACTTAACCCACTGATCAAGTTTCAAGTATATTTTTTTATTCCTGTCTTTTTTATAACTAGAAACAGTTGCTATTTAATTACCTATCTCCATCAAAAAACTATTATTGTAAACAAGTAATTTTCCAACTTTAAGATTAAAAGAAAATCTCGAGAACTTCGGACGTGTGGTTTTATATCAAAACTAGTAACCACTCGGATGGACCCCTTTTACGCATTTGACTAATATGTTATCCAATTATATTATTTATGATCATTCTCAATTCATATATAGAATGTAACAAGATGTATGTAATTGATGTTATACACTATGCATTGAGAGTATGCACTTTGGGTTTTAAGTATAGTAAATAACGGATAACACATATATAAAATTATTCGTTCCGTAGGTGTTTTTTCATCAAAATTATGATTTCACTGAGATGAATTATTTCCATCTTACAATAATGCAATCCGTCTCTAGAAGCAAGTTGCGCTAGTAACGTTTTATAAAAGTAGCCTAATAATAACATTGCAAGCACGTGAAAAGAAAATATATATATTTATGTCATTGATACTAATAATTGTGTAATACAATCCAAGTGTTTTTTACCCCATACTTAAACATTAAATGATAAAAAGAAGTTGCAACAGTATTTTATATCATAGATACTATGTTGTTGCAAATAAGCCAATCAATGTGTTGTATTAAAAACTATAACTTATTTGCTTCTTTATAACTAACAACCGCCACCGCCACCACCACAACCAGCCCCTCCGCCACAACCAGCTCCTCCTCCATCACCACCGTCACCGCCGCCACCACCACCACAACAATCAACTCCAAAGCAACCACAATCATTGGGTCCGTTACCTCCACCTTCACCTCTTTTACGACGTTTTTTACGATCATTAGAGTCACCACATGCAAAGATAACCATAGACAAAACAGACAAAGACACAACAATCATGAATAACATAAATACGATATGCGACCCCTCAAACTTGATAATTCTGCCTCCTTCATTGCTGTCAAGACCGATCAACCGAGCCATGGTGTTCACAACAATTGGTGTAGTTTGAGTTGGTTGCTTTGCATGCATGTATTTATAGATATAGGAACCTTGAACCTGTCAACACACTGTTATTGTGTTGAAGATGATAAATATTGACTTGCATCATTAGGAAATGCCAAAGAAACTTGATCTGGTTTGTCTTCAAATGTGACACGTAATTAAAGTTGATTTTAAGCAAATAATTGTCAACTTCAAGATTATACTCATGATATTTAAGTTTCCATAAGGAAAAAATGTATACACTGGATTATGAAAATATTCTTTAGACCATCCAATGTCAACGACCCACAATTTAAAGACCGACAAGCATGACCCGCAAGCTCACACATTAGGATTCTATTCTCATTTCATAAACACATATTTTTTCTTCAATATTACAACCTTCAGAGATATTTTTACATGTTCAAATCATCTTCTTTTTATACACTTTTCAGGACAAAATTATAGTTTATAATAAACTATATTTTAATTTTGTATTATATAAAAGAATAAAATATATTTAAAAGTTATACCGTAAACTAAAATTAAAGAATTGCAAGGATGGACAACCCTAAAATTTCCTCGAATGTGTGAACACCAGAAATACCCATAGGACTCCATATTACACCCATCCTTCTCCATCATAAAACTCAATGGAATTCAAAAATCTCCTGACGAATTTTCCTCCCAAGGTCTTAATGTTTTGTACAATGTTCAAGACGTTTTACAATCAATTCTAAGATTTATTAGTTGTGAACCCCATAATTTTTTTCACGGACTGGAAAAAGATTGAAGGGTACGTTTACTATTGAAAAATATTAAATTATTTCGCTTCGATTCAAGTTAGATGTTGTATATTGGGCCACAATTAAAAGGATAAAACCAAATTAACTATTAATATCTTTCTAGTGCAATAAAAAGATAATTAAAAGGACATGTGATACATTACATTGTTCTTCACGAAGTTTCTTATTATTCTCTGCTACTTAATAATTATTTTAATTACTAATAATATAATATAATTTTTTTACACAAACTTTTTTAATAAATTAAAAAAAAATCTTTTTATTAATGTTATTTCAAATAAATATATTTTTATAAAATAATAAATTCTTTTTAAACATTAAACTTTTTAAAAATACAAAATATTTTGAAAATGTTGTCTTGAAAGAATATATTTTATACAACATAAATAAATAAAATTGGGATTTATAACAACGAATTTTTTTAAAATGGTTTGTTTTTAAACAAAATGTCTAATTATTTTTTTTGAAAACCAAAAAAGTTCAAAAATGAAAGTTTAAAAAATTGATATTATTGATTGTTTCATATATTCTTTACTCATATATAATTTGAATCATATCTTATTTAAATGTTATTTATATTTAATTAATCTTTTTTGTATTTAATATTTTATTTAGTTTAAAACATGTAATAAACTAGTTACTAAAATTAGTTAACATATAAAACTATTCCAATGGTCATCAACATTACTTAATAGAATTGGTTATATATCTTGAGTTGTTCTCAATGACTTATTTTATGAAATCTATTTAATACATCATTTAGTAAAACATTTTAACAACAATTATATTTTAAAATAACAAATACAACTAACGCTTAAATTTTTATCTCCAATCTAGTTATGTCGATTGGTCTTCATACAATTCAATTGTCAAAAAACATCTTTTAAAACTTAATGTTGCGACCGATTGTACAAGAGCAAACTTCAATTAGGGTACACCAGGTAGTTGCAAGATGTTATTTGCTTCAATCATCAATTGTACAAGACTAGATAGCGTGTTCAAGTTGCAAAATCTTGTATCTCTTTTTAATTACCAATGTAAGTTAAGAGTTCAATCTTAAGCCTTCTTTTATCATCTTCACTAAAAATCATATTGGTGCATATCAACAAATCGTAGTATCTATGGTACCAAATTCTCTTGACTTACGATAGTTCTATAACCAAATTTATTTTTTGACATTCACAAAGCTTGTCTTGTCCTTTAAAAGATGCAGAAGTGATATGTGTCGAACACACTACCGCTTCAAAAAGCTTCCAAACATTTGCATGAGGTTTGAGACCGTCATAAGAACTAGTTGAAGTAGATGGGCAAAACAATGCATATAAAATATAAGACATTTTCTTTCAAAATTAGAGATCTCATTTCGCAAAACTCGCAAAACATATACTTATGCCGTCATAACCTTGACCTTCATCTTTAGCCAAACTCAATTTATGCCTAGCAAATAACCTATCAATAACATATTTGAGAAATAATGCAGATGTTTTTTTATTACATGACCAAAACCAATAAGCCGTTTTTTAACGAATTCGTATATGTGAACATATCAAATAACCACAATCATTTGTTCCTTTTCTAAGACATTACTTGATTCATTTATTGTTTCTTCCATTTATCTAATTATGTTCTTCTAGTTCAATCTCATTGATTTGGGTGATAAGAAGCCATTAATTTTCAATGAGTAGAATCTGATGGAAGAATTTTTAAATCAACAATTTCAAGAGTGTTATAAGATGAAGAATCAAATCTTCTTTTAAGTTTTTTTCATATTAAAAAATTATAATTAAAACCAAAATCAAACAACAAATATAATGATACAGTGATAAACCTACAACGTCAAAGTACATTAGTCATTATAATGATGAAAATTTTATTTTTCAAATTAAGAACACAAAAAATCAATTATTGATGCAAGTATTCAAAAATTTTCCCTTTAAGCACAGAAAAATCAATTAATAATACAAGCATTTAAAAATTACTAATCTTGAATATGTTAATTCTACACTTTCACACAACACATAGGCCGAATTCTTAATTGCCTATCAAAACTATAGGTTCGTGAAGTGGTGTCACTGATGTGTGACTTTTCACATTTTATTGTTGTCATGTTAACCCGTTAAAATTTTACTACTATAATATAGAAAAACTTAAAGTGTCACATGACATCTTTTTAAGCTTATTTTGTATACGTGACAGTGTCTGAGTCTTCCAGACCCTTAACCCATTTTTTAATATTGCAGACCTTAAGACCCATTGTTATTTGAATGGGTAATCTAATATGGATCATATATATGCCTTATAACCTTAACTGAAACACTAATTCACACAATCATCTCTATTGCCTCTTTCGATCATTACTTTCAATCACCACTGTTTTCATTGATTTGTAACCCTAGATTGCTCAAACCATTTGCAAAGTTCAAGGTTTGATTGAAAGATGTCGAGTCAAAGGTCGTCAGGCTTATTCTTGTAATAGATTAACAATAACTATAGATTGATTTTTTTGTTAAGATTCAAGAAGAGAAAGAGGTGAGATACAGAGAAAGCAGATGAGAAAAAGAGAACAAAACTTGTGTAGTCTCTTCCTACTTAGTCCATTAGTGGTCCCCTATGCAAACTAGTGCTGACATGGCATTCAAGATGATTGGGTGGTTTTCTGTTCCTTGTTTTGGGCTTCCTTGATGGACTATGAGTAATACAACTTGGGTCACTAGTTGGGTTGGTGGTTTGGATATTGTTTATTACCTTAATCCCCCTTCGAATCTCACCTTGTTCTCAAGGTGAAAATCTAGAAACTGCTTGAGAATACTAGTTGTATCTTCCCATGTAGATTCAGGGAACCCATCCCAACATACCAAACATTGATCAATAGGTAGAGCTGCCTTCCTAATAGTATAAGTGTAAAGGTTGTTCTTAATATGCATAACCATAATTGATGTAGAGTTCACCAACTGAAAAGGCCTGATCAAGTACCCTAGTACATTTACGAAATAAAAAAACATGAAAATTCTGATGAATCTTTGCGGAATCAGGTGAGGCTACTCTGTAAGCAATTGAACCTACTTTAGATAAGTCTTGATATGGAGCAAAATAACGCCTGCCTAGTTTGTGATGTCGGTGTAAACGAACAAAACCTTGTCTTATTATTGTGACTTTATGTAACCCATGTATCTATTTTTAAATTATAAACCCAAACTCAAATCTGTTTGAATCAATCTTGTAAATCAAATTCATTATTTAGTCATTCTATTTATTTATATGTTCCAAAAACAATAAATGTGTCACTTAATCAATTTATCTTAAATTTTATGATTTCTAAAATAAATTTTATAAATATTAAAAGATTATTAATATCTATAAGATTTTAAAATGTTCAACTAAAATAAATAATCAAATCACAAGTTCTTGTGAGATTTATAAAGTTTATAAAGATTTAATAAAAAAAAGTTGTTTGATTAAATTTAGAGTTTAAATTGTAATTATTATTTTATTTATTTAAATTATTTAATTTTATATTTATTTTAAATTCTAATCATAACCCCCTTTTGAAAGACTTGTAACTCACCATTAACACCATTCATAACCCCCTCCTAATCTCAACTATAAAAACAATTCTTAGGCCTCATATTTCATTTGCTTATTCTTTAAAAATCACACTAACAAATATTTCTTTCATTCTTTGGTTTTGACTAAATTCAAAAGTTTTATTACAAGTAATTTCAAGAATTTCTAAGACAAAGATAATCTTATATTGATTTTATATTCTATATTTTTATATTGTTTCAATTACTCTAACATCCAATTGGTCTCATGACTTTATGTTTTTACTTTTATTATTTCTTCTACCAAATCTTTTTAATTTGATCATTATCATTTGATCATTGACCTTCTAAAATTCACTAACCTTATAAAAATCACTAACATTCCCAAATCAAGCTAAGAATACACTAACGTAAACAAAGAATCTTGTTTGCATATGGATGGCTATGCTGTCACATTCGGTTATTCCAGAAGATTATTTCTCTAAATGATGGCTATGAAAAACTCTTGGAATAGTTTTTATATAACTCAAATGAATTCTAATATATCATATATCGACATAATAATTTTTTTCTAATCCATTTCATGCTTTACCAATTTTAAAAGTGCATATAAGTGCCTTACTACAGATTTGGCATAATATAGTCTGATTTAAACTAACCATAACTTGATCATAACAAACTAAACTTGAGTAAAATCAGACTTCAATATTAATTTCATCCAATAACCTTTTCAATGACAGTTTATACGTCTTTAAACTCAATCGGACAACTCAACAATAACCTTCACAAGATAAGTGCGCATTTCAGCACCTTCTGTCTTGTGTCATTGTTTTGACTTAATTACGGGTCTTTTCATAAAAATGTTTTTAAAGGAAGGTTGTCCGGAAGACTCTGAACTAGTCAACTATAAATTTTTATAATTTTATTAAACCGTTTTCTATTTTTAAAACCTACTCATACACGTATCAAACATTTTGTCTAGAATCCAAAATTGATGCAATAACCCTTTTTCAATCTACCTTTCACTTTTTGGCATTCTCTAAATGGCCTAACTTCTTGTAATGAATTCCAACCTCAAGTTATTGTTTCTTTTTATCCTTTAGAATATCACCTTTGACTCTTGAACATTCAAGCTTTCTTATGTACTCTACAACCATCATTATACAATGTGAGTTTTCATGTCCCTCTTTTATATTATTTCATACCTTTTTGGGGTAAAACATGTTAACTTATCAATTTGCACTTGTAAACCTTTCGATACTTGTAAATGCACATTCAATTCATCTTTTCTTTTTGTCATGGTTATTTTTGTTATTGTGAGTTTTATATGAGATACATTATATGTTGATAATCATTAACTATTACTAGCCTGACGACGTCATAGATATATGAGCCTGACAAGCTTATTTGGTACTAAAGCCGATGTATTGTTGGCTCCTGATGACGTATGACTTGTTTATTATGGGAACAAAGTACACTTAGTTAATCGTTATAAATTTGTAATCTTAATCTTGGTCAAGGTTTGATTGTAGCTATATGTGTTCTATAAACTTGTATAATTCATAACCATTGACATGAATTGCTACTTGTAAATCTTTTTTATATTTATATGTATGCCTAACCCATGGAATCTCACCAACTTTCAAAGTTGACCCTTTATTTTTAATATATTTCAGGATTGCTACTTGAAGAATTATTCTTGCTCATATAGGACTTGGACTTAGTTAAATAAATATCTTATGTTGTTGTTTAAATCTTTGTTGTATTGTAATAACTTAATTGTTTAGTAGTATTCAATGAAAAATAGAATTTAATATTATTTCAACTTATTTAATTCCATGAGCTATGAACAATCATTTCACATTTGTCCCCCTCGATGATTTTGTCATCGGTCGGGGTGTAACAACCTAATTGCGAGATTAAAATTAAATGTCTATACGATATTTGTCTAGTTAAGATTGGGCTTTGAGTAAGTGTTTTTAAGAAGTAAAAGTAAAGTATCCCATTCAAGTAGTTATGCCTTAAGAAGAAGATTGCATGTTGAGTCACGTACATAGCGGCCAATTTTCGGAGGTTGTTGGCCATATAAAGCTTTAAATGGGGTTATTTTGGTAGATTTTTTGTATGAAGTATTGTACCAATACTCTTCCCATAGGAAAAACTATAACCAACATTTAGAAAAGCCTACCCTAAAGCTGCATAAGTACATTTCAAGGCACTTATTAAGAGCCTCAGTCTAGCCATCCGACAACAAATGATAGGTAGTGTTGAAAGTGAAATTAGTACCTTGTAAATGATGTAATTCATCGCAAAAGTCTATCATAGAATTGGGATCACGTTTGGTAACAATATCCAAGCGAACACCATGTAAACATACCATTTCTTTGATAAACATTGCCACAACCACGTATTAATCTATGAAGAAGATGAAGCTACCAAAAAACTAAAAAAGTCAATACTAGCTGCCAACTTTTGATTCTGGAAAGTGTTGAATCAACTACCAAATAGCATGTGTTGAATGAATGTCGATCTGCATATATTGAACCACTATCGATCAGCACTTACCTGTTATGCTAATGATCAACAATGAACTCCATACATCGCTGATCAACTGTTACAAAAGACAAGACTATTTGTACCAACAATTGTTGTGTTCTACCTTTTGGAAACAACATAGTAGTGAATCTGCCTAACCTTGACGTGTAGATTGTTTGTCTTGTCGTACATTCTGAACATAGGATAGTTTATTCTTATTCTTTAGATTTTATAGTATAAAACCCTCATACTTGTATAGTTGAGGTAAGCTTTTGTTAAGCCACTTATGTATCTGCTGACTATAACTCTTGTACTCGAATTTGATTAATCAAGTGAATACGTTAAAAGAGCAACTTATGTACTTTTTTTACTCAAAGCATTTGTGTTTGATAGTAACTAGTAACTTAGATTCGGCATTTTTAACCACTGATCAAATAGAAAAGTCTTGCTAATCCAATCCATAACCTCGATCCAATACATTGACAACAACAGTACCATCTCAATCACCAACAATTTAGTTCAACAATTAAAAATAAAAAACATTAATATCAGGATTAATTTCATTAGAGATTGTGTAGAAAAGAAAGTCATTAAATTAATTAGATCAATACAAATGAACAATATGTAGATCTTTTCACAAAAGCGTTTGATGAGACAAGATTTAAATATTTTGTATCAACTATTGTATTAGGACCGTGTACTGGACGGAGTACTAACTGATTTACGTGTGTTCAAACTCAAATAGTGTGGAATCCTATTTGATTGGCGATCCAATCAGTGAGAACGCACGTAGAATCGATCTTAGATTGAATCTAAACATTAAGAATAATTGTAAATCGATTTAGTGCGATGTATGAACTTGGAACATGTTCTAAGAAGTCTCTGGACAGCTAGGGTTTGATTAAGAGTCGAAGTATTCAAAGTGTTTCGTTTTTCCACGAATTAAGTGGTATCTATAGGTTAGGGTTAGTCAATTGTACGACTGGACCATTAGCATGGTTCAGTCGTGCGACTAAAGCATGTGACTGAGTCAATCACACGACTAAAGATTCAGTCATGCGATTGAGTCATTCGTATGTCTCAGTCGTGCGACTGATCCAGTCTCCTGGTTCAGTCATGCGACTGGTCCATTAGCATGAAGTATTCATGCGTATGGTCCATTAGCATGGTCCATTCGCATGAAGACTTCATACGACTAAGTTTGAACATGTTTCTCAATCATAAATTGACAAAGATCTATTCAAACAATCACAAATCTATATAGTTAGTTCAATATGTGTTAATAAATAATAAACATTAAAACATACACTGAAACATTTAACATTAAGATCAACAACCACATATTATGTTTCATTCAACTCATTCATTTTATTATATTTGGGACATGACAGACATATTACATTACGATCATAAACTAGGTATATATGACTCAACAAACTCCCCCTTGGACCTAGTTTCCTTCATTGTCTGGCATCCTTCATTAGCTCATCAAACTTCTTATGCCTCTCCTCGACTGTGACTCCCGCATGTATCTCATATGCAAAACAGAGTCGTATCACATTTTGGAACTAGGGGGCCTGTATAATATCCTGCGGATAATAGAATAATGGCCACCTGTATAAAGTATAAACATCACTTGCTGATAGGTTGGTTAGCCACATGGGGTCAAATACCCGAGTGGTCTCCATTTTACTCTCTTTCTGCAATACTATGACCGTTTACCCTGTTCTCGAGTCATAATACCACCACTTGAAGTGGGGAGTGAAGTCCTATGGCATTTCCCTCAAGGGGATCTTAGACATAGTGCGTGGAGGACTCCACTTCAGCACCACTTTGGGTTTCCTAGTCCTTGGGTCCACCTCTGACCTTCGAATGTACCTCGTAGGTTGTTGAGGCTTGAAGTTAACCCATCGAGTGTGGTATTCTTTCTTCAATGCAACTTCAAACCAGCCTGAGATCTTCCTGGGGTCAGCATACAGCAGGTTCAGGCGTGCCAACTAGTTGAGCTCAAAACCAGGAAGAGTCTTCAGATCATGTGGAACTCTGAAGTACTCGATTCCCTTTTCCCTCTTCATGACATATACATTAAGATCCTCAAAGTAAGCCCATGCTATAATCTTGCCAAACACCTTTAGATGCTTCTTTACTTTGTACAGCTTGGCGTAGGCACTCGATTTTGGCGTTGTGCGTTGGGCATGGATCTCTGCAAAGCAAGCCGCCCATTCAGCCTTTTTTATCTCAACCTCTGCGTCCAAGGCTTGGGCTTGGCTTTCTGATTTCTTAGTCTCCCTCTCCATCGTATCCAGTTTAGCATACATATCATTGTCGAGTGTATCTCCAATGTCAGGAACCACATGTCCCTCTCGATCAGTATATTCAGGATAGTGTTATGTTATGACGTCTTCTATCTCTATCTCATCAACATCGTTGAGCTCATCATCACTACCAGCATCGACGGTAGGGGCATCTTTAACCAGTTCATCTGGATTTAATTGAAACATCTCTACCAGTTGCTCATCAGTGAGGTCGGGAATGATTTCTCATTCTTCGGGAGTATAGCTCACCGACTTCCTGACAATCCCTTGCAGATCAAGTATCATAATGAACTGAGTATTGATCTGCTGCAGGGGAGCAACATCGTATTCATCTTTTTGATAGTTTGAATCTGCTTGATTTAAACATGCAACACATCATTCATTAGTAGATAATCAAGACAGTTAAATTATCAAATATATACCCAACCATTCATTACATAAGTTTTAATACATGATTCAATTACAAAAATGATCAAAGTACATAAATATCTAATCATTACTCTGATCTTGATTCATTTGCTCCTCTGCTATAGGGGCTGATGTTGAGGCACCCTGATCTTGATTCCTTTTGGTCTGCCTCTCACTAGCTTCTTGGGCACCCGAAGTAGATGGATCTCCTCCTCCATTATCATCTCCTCCATCCTCTGTTTCATTCTCATCCTATTCATCATCATCCTCTTCATCATCATCATCACCATCGTCATCACCTTCTCTGATCTTCAGAGGCTCTTCTTTGGATCCTTTAAGCTTGAGCATGATAGATCTGTTAGATGACTCCAACTCTTCAATCTCCTTTGCTGATTCAGCTTTATGCTCTTTGAGTTGGGTGATCTCCTCTGCGTGCTGAGAGATCTGCTATGATTGTGCAGCAGTTAGGTCCATCAGCTGACATAGCTATGCAGTCTTCTCATCATCGGCAGCTAACAGCGTCAGCACCATACGATTTAGTGCCGTCAGCTGTTCCTCTACCCCACTGGGAGGTAAAGGTGATCTAGTGGTGAATGTGGTATGGGATGAGGGATCGACTTGGTGGCTGGTTGTGGTGGATGTGGTGTATATGGGTGGTGATGGGTAAGCTGTAGTGGTGGTGGAAGTGGTGTAGATAGGTGGTGGAGTGGCTGTGGTAGTGATAGTGGGTGAGGTGGTGGCTGTGGTGGTGGGTAAGTGAGTGGTGGTGGTAGATATGGTGGCAGTGGTGGTGGAGGTAGAAATCAACGTGAACCTCCTTCTTTTTGGCTTCATCCCATGGGGTTGAGCCATCCTTTTCTTCCTTGAACCCCTCGAGGAGGATGCTCCCCCTGCGATGTGGAGCTGGTCTGGGGTATAAGTGGGATCTTTAGTAGTCTCCCCAGACGCAGCTTGGCGTCCTCCAACTGCCTCTAACCCATGCTTAGTGGCAACCACCCTCCTGCCCACCGTCCTGGTTAGTGGCTCCTCCTCACTCTCCTCCTCCTCATCAGGAGGGCAAAAATCCTGATGGAAACTGGCGGTGGTGGTATCTCCATGACTGCGTGGTGGAGGTGTAACATGTGCAGTGGTGGCCCTAGAAGCAGCGAGGCCAGAGTCATCATCATCGGACTCATCAGATGGAAGTGCAATCTGCTCCACATCTGAGTCACTCTCCCCGTGGCGCCACTTATGCCTTGCCGGTGCCATGTAATCCTCCCGGGCCAGGTGCCCGAACAGTCTCCTCACAGGGGGTTTGACTTGCTTTCTCCTGTAGACCTTCATTCTCCTTAGAGTAGTGTCATCCATAATCTCTAGGGATACTGCATCATGGCTCTCCTTGGGTAGTGAAGGAAGCTTCTCAGCTATAATCATCTGTAAGAATCTTGGGTACATATAGAAGCCTTCCTTGCCTTTGGCCTCCAGATTCTCGATCAGGTATGCAAATATCATGTTGGAGAAGCTGAAGGGGTGGTTCAACACCAGTGTCACGTAGGCATTCTGGATTTGGTCAGAGAGATCATCAAACCCACCCCTTCTCGAAGCAATGCACTTGAGGATGATGTGTGCTAAGTACTTGAACTGGGTACACAGGTTGCTTTTTTTAGCACACCTACATTGATGTCCCCAGAGTACTTCATTCTGAGAAAACATCCTCTCACAGTAAGTGGCTGTAGCCTGGTTAGGTGAGCACCATCATCACCTAGTTCTAGTACACGTCGAAGGTCCGCCCCTGTCACCTCTATCTCTTGCCCAGAGATGGTGCTACGAATGCAGTAGGGCTCACTAGATCGGTCAACCGAGGCACCCTCCCAGAAGGCCTGCTGTATAGACCTGTAAGGAGTGCATGGTGTAGAAATCGCTTTGAATATCCTTGATCTTTTCAGGAAAGCTATAATGCTAGCAAACTGGGCAGCATTCCGAGTTGTGGCATCCAAATGAGCAAAAATATTGTGCTTGGTGTTGATGGTCCACCGATCTGCCATAACTCTGTAACACAAGACACGTATATTAGATCAGCACATAACAAAAATCAATTCATTCTAAATTGTTTGAGATCAGTCTGGTTCAATCATGCGATTGAACCATACGACTGAGTTCAGTCGGTTGACTTATCATGCGACTGAGCTCAATCGGGCGATTGATTCAGCGACTGAGTTTAGTCGGGTGACTGAGCCATTGATTGAGTTCAGTCGGGTGATAGAGCCTACGACTAGATTCAGTCGGGCGACTGAGCTTATACGCCTCGTTTAATCGGCCGACTGAGTCAATCGCCCAGATCAATCGTGCGATTGAGGTTCATCAGAGTGACCATTCGCATGACAGACTGTCTGTTCGATTGAAATTCAAATTTTAAGCAAATCTTAATATTAGACATCGTTGTTTGGCTCATTAGACTCGCAATCACCCTACTTAGGACCTAATAGCCTTGATTTCAAAATTTACCTTAGTTTTATTAGTTTATTAATCCCACTAAGTCTTGGTTCTTTGTTAGGCCAGAAATCAGTCAATTGGGTCACAAATCGAATTTCATTTGAGTAGATTGCACCGCATTGTACCTGTTTAAACACTATGAATCATCAGAATACAACAATTTGAAGTCTAGCAAGGTTAGAAGATAAACGGGCAGAGTAACGGCACTATGGGCGATTTTAGGGCGACTGAGGAGTGATGAGTATATGCAATCGACTATAGCCCTATTTATACTGAATCTGGTTTCAATTGGGCGACTGAATCCATTCGCTCTTTTCATTCGTGCGATTGGATCTTAGTCGGGCGATTGGTTCAGTCTATCACTTTCAGTCGGTCGACTGGGTTTCATTCGGGCGACTGACTCAATCGAACAACTCCATTTAGGCGACTGGCTCAATCTTGTAAGCCAGTCGTGTGAATGGTTCATACTCATGCTCCATTCGCACGGATTAACACATGCTGATGGTCCAATCGCACATCTGGGCCATACGTGTGGTTTAGTCATGCGATTGGGCTCATTCATATGGCCCATTCGTACGGTTGGTCCATACTTATGGTCCAGTCGTGCGAATGGCTCATTCTTATGATTTTGACTTTATGACCATTTAACACTTAGCTCTTTTAACTTTTGATAAAACATTACAAGAATTCGATCATCTCAGACATGACCATTTTAACTTAAACAGATTTTGATCACCTCAGATGTGATCTTTTTAAAATCAAAAAACCCGTTTGGTCACCTCGGACGTGACACTTTTTAGTAATTTGATTCCAGACAGAATCCCAATACGTACTCCAGACAAATTGAAAACATATTTTTGTATATTTTGTGTGAGGTGGAAATCCTAAGATAGATATCTACAAGATTTATTTCTTGAACATGCAGCTTCAAGTTATTTTGATCATAAGTGGAACGATTCATTATGGAATCATACAGGTAATCAAATCATTCAGGACGTGTTACCAAAATCATTTGATGCTAGATTTTTGTTTTTGTCTTGAGTCATTGGCAAATTTTGGAAATCATACTAGTACTATAAGACGCACACATTGATTTAGACTTTCAATAATTGCAGCCATGATGATTGTCAGTATACTTGTCCACTTAAATCCATACACAGACTTTTGACACAGATTGGTGATACATTAGGTTAAATTATTTTAACAAGCATTTGTGGATCCCACGCTTATATGATAATCAACATTCCTCAGGAGATTTTTGAGCGGTCTATGGGTATTTTGACAAGAAGAAACTATTCTTAAAGCTTTCAAAGAGAAGCCAAGCCTCAGGTCAGTGCCACCGCAAAGCAGAGAGGCGGCAAAAACAGTGATTCAAGAATATATAGGTTATGCTTATCCTCAGGTCAGTGCCACCGCACCACACATCATCTTCTTGTTAGAGTAATTTTATTCTTTTTGCACAAATCGTACCAACAACATCGGTTATTAGTTTGATTGCTTTTTACAATTTTCGTCATGTGCTTTGCTCATATTTTGGTCATCCGCACACATTTGTGGCGTTTATTTTGCTCGTCGCCCCTTATTAGAACTCTGTTGATTGTGTTAACCAGTGATAAGATACTAACCCACAGCTTGTTAAACAACTTAGTTTGATCTTGAGATCACTAACGAGGTCTACTTATCTATTGTGTTGAATCTACCGACACATCATCTAATGGTCTAGCAACCTCTAGGTTTACTTTCTCCTTGTTACCTTATTAGCAGCTAGTTTTACTATCATTTTCCTTTATTTTTGCTTAGACTTCTCAGACTTATACTTTGAGTTTCGCATCTAATTCAATTTAAATTTTAAAGTCCCAAATTCTTTGTTACTGTGTACTATCATTTTCCATAGTCATTGAATCAGTATCACCGATACGATCTCATTTCTATCAGCTTGCCTGTCCTCCTCCCTCGTTTTTTTAATACTAATACTAACTTAACCTATTCTCCCCATAAAATTCAAAAACCGTAAGCGATTTGCGTTTTTAGGATTTTAATAGGCGAAGAAATAAAACCAATAAAATTAATTAAATAAAATAAAATAAAATTTAAGAAAATAAAAGTAAAATTGACTCGACGCATCGGACTAAACATGTTCATCATCTGGAATGACATCACTTTTCTTTTTAATGCCGTTGACCTCTAACAGATATAGAAAATATGGTTTATCAAAGGCTTTTGTGTAGAGGTCAGCGCGTTAAAAATCAGTATTTATTTTAACAACATCGATTAGATTCTTTGCAAAACAATCACGTATAAAGTAATATTTAATACTGATGTGTTTGGTCTTAGAATGTTGGACCAGATTTTTAGTTACAGCTATTGCAGTAGAATTATCAACAAATATAGTAGTAGAGAATTGCAAACCGTAGTCCCGCATTTGATGTTGAATCCAGATGATTTGTGAACATCAACTTGCAGCAGCAACATATTCGGCTTCACAGGTTGACAGAGCAACCGAGGTCTGCTTCTTACACTGCCAAGTCACTAATCTCCTCCTAAAGAATTGACATCCTGCTGATGTGGACTTGTAGTTCATTTTGCAACCACCGTAATCCGAGTCACTATATGTTGTAAGCTCGAAGTCATCATCATGAGGATACCACAACCAAGTGTTGGTGTACCCTTCAGATACCAAAATATCCTCCTGACCCCTATAAGATGGTTGACTTTTGGTTTCGCCTGATATCTGGAGCATAGACATGTCGCATACATGATATCAGGTATTGAGGCAGTGAGGTACATGAGGGATCCAATCATTCCTCGGTACATGGTGGCATTGACCAGATCTCCATTCTCGTCAGGTGCTATATCATGGTTTGTAGCAATTGGAGTCCCAGCGGCGAAATCATTCTCCATGTTAAACCGACTGAGAATATCTCATACATACTTGGTCTGATGTAGAAATATCCCCTTTGGTGTCTGATCCACCTGCAACCCGAGAAAGAACTTTATCTCTCCCATGGCACTCATTTTAAACTCTGCCTTCATTACTGCTTCAAATTCATTACATAAATCTTCGTTCTTGGACCCGAAGATTATGTTATCAACATAAATATGAACAAGCAGTAGATCACCATTATTTTCTTTGATGAACAGTGTGCAGTCAATAACTCCTCTGTGAAATCCGTTTTTCACAAGGTGAGTCGAGAGTTTCTCATACCAGGCTCTAGGGGCTTGATGAAGCCCGTATAAAGCCTTGTCTAGTTTGTAAACTTTGTCCCGATGATATGGATCCTCAAATCCCTCGGGTTGACTAACATACACTATGTCTCGGATTTTACCATGAAGGAATGCACTCTTCACATCCAGTTGATAAACATTAATCTTCATATATGATGCATAGGCAAGGAAGATACGGATGGCTTCCATTCTTGCCACGGGTGCAAACACTTTGTTGTAATCTATACCCTCGACTTGTCGAAATCCTTGAACTACAAGTCGAGCCTTGTTCCTGATTATGACCCCTTGGTCATCTTTCTTGCATTTCAAGACCCATTTTGTGGCAATGACCTTAGCACCTTTAGGTCTATCTACCAATGTCCATACACCTAACTTCTTGAATTGAAGAAATTCTTCTTGCATGACACTCACCCATGCCTCATCATTTAGGGCTTCACTAACATATTTTGGCTCAAATGAGACACAAAACAACGATATGCACCATCGTGAAGATACCCGTTTCCCATTACCAAGGCATAACCAGCTGAATATAGCTGATTTCTTGTCTATACTCCTGATCTTACATCCCTAATGACATTGTCCAGAGGATGATAGACATTTAGGCGTGATCCAGGAGTGGTGTGAACAACTACCTCAGAGTCAAGATTATGAACGTTTGGTTCTGGATCTGAGGCAATAGGAGTGTGAGGTTCCGAAGATTCAGAGGCATCAACGTCAGATGCTTGTGGACTTGTAGTAGTAGGAACCTATTCCTCCTGATTGTTCTGATCATTCTCCACGGCTTCATCGTCAAAGGAGGAGTCACTTCCCTCGAGTGCTCCCCCTGAATGGCTAGGCGATTCACCTTGTGAACCAGATGATATTGAGTCTTGTGATGGTGTGTTTAGGACCTCATACATCATTTTGGTTGCTAACTCATCCTCAGAAGTGGAAAGAGGGATGTTGAAGGACTTAAAGAATCCATCATACTCAAAAAAGAATGCGGGTCCTTTTCCAGAAGGGGGTGGTATATCTCTGAACGTCCACATTACACCACACTTCTACTTGACCCGTTGAGTTGTTGTAAACTCTCTTATTCAGTATGTTGTATCCTAGAAAGATCCCTCTTTAGCCTTCTCGCTGAACTTGCCTTCGTGAGTTTTCCTCAATAGGGTGCAAGGTGCTCCAAACGGTTTGAAATACTCTAGATTTGGTTTATGTCATTGAAGTAACTCATAACACATCTTGCCATGATGTTCTACCACCAGAACTCGATTTAACATGTAGCACGCATTGGCAATTGCCTTATTCTAGAATTGGATAGGCATTTTCGAGTCTGCTAGCATTGTCAGTGCAATCTCTATAAAGCTGGGATTCTTTCCCTCTGCAATGCCGTTCATATGAGGAGTGTAGGCGGATGTGAACTGGTGCACAATTCCTTTTCTTTGCAGAATGCCTCCATCCATTGGTTCTTGAACTCGGTAGCGTTGTCTGAGCGTACTTATCTTACCTTTAGCTTGTAGAGAGATTCCAGTGTAGTTACTAATTCTTTGAATGACTCAAATGTTTCTGATTTGGATTTCAGAAACATCACCCAAGAGAATCTTGAGTAATCATCCGTAACCACATAACAGTACAAGTCGCCTGCGATGCTTCGTGTACTGACTGGACCAAACAGATCCATGTGAAGAAGTTCAAGAGGCACTTCGATGCAATGAACTTTCTTTTCTTTATGAGACTTCTTCGTCTGTTTTCCTTTCTTGCCCGCAACACAAAAATCCGGAAGTTGGAAGTTTTTGACGTTTACTCCTCGCACTAGATCATTCTGGATCAAGTGGTTCATCTTCCGTGGATTGATGTGTCCCATTCTCCTATGCCAGGAGATGGAATCCTTCTCAATAGCCTTTGACAAGAAGCACTAAACTTGATGATCCGTTGTGGAGGCCTTTGATAGATCCAAGACATAAAGATCATTATATCTTGAAGCTGACATTAAGATTTGATCCTCCGAGATCACATAGTCCTTTTTTAGGACATAGCACTTCTTGTTGTCGAATACTACTTTAAAACCTTTGTCACAGATTTGGGAGACAGAAAGCAAATTATTTTGAAGTATTGAACGTAGTTTACCTTGTCAAACTTCACTTTCTGATTTCCCACTTCCCCTTGAGCTGTGATATACCCTCCTTTGTTTCTAGCAAATGAAACATGACCTCCTTTTATTTGTTTGAAATTTGATAGGAGTGCCCGGTTCCCAGTCATGTGCCTGGATGCTCCGCTATCTACAATCCAAGTGTTGGTTTCAGCACTATAGCGAACACCCTGCACATTCAATTGAAAACATTAGTTAAGGTTAGGGACCCAAGCCTCAACTGGCTTGGGTGTACCAGAGGCATCACACATCATAAATTCCACCCATTTTCCATTAGTGGGTAAGGGAAGCTCAGTTGTCTTCTCGTTCTTATTATCAGACATTGAGGTAGATTTTTCTTTCCATAAGCTTGTTTTGTGTAAGGCCTGTTTGTGGTAAAGAGACGACTGGCTAATGGGTTAAACTTTAGGTTCACTAACTCTTCTAGGTGGAGTCATTGAGCTCCTCTTAGAAGAACTAGGTTTAGGATCATGAAGTTCAACTTTCTTCCTAGGTGTTTGATAGTAAGGACAGTTAGACGCGATGTGTCCATACTTTCCACAGGTGTAGCATGATCTATTTTCGACATGATGGAGTACCTATTTCTGTGGAGAACTGTGTGAAACTCGTGTGACTTAATTCATTTTGGGTTTTGACACTTCTTGTTTTGATGTTTTAACTTGTTTAACAAAATTAATTGTTTGAACCTTGTTAACATCTTTACTCTTTTGTTTACCTAAACTTTGACATGATGCACGTGTTTGGTTAACATGTAAGGTCTTCTTAGGTTCAGAATTAGATGTGGTTGAACCAGACTTTATATTAACCTTTTCAAACTGTTCTTCCATATTAACAATAGGCATTTTACCTTTTGCCTTAGAAGTGGCCTCCTTTTGTTTAGTGCCAGATTCAATTGATTTACCTATGGAATCCAGATCACTTACCAGAGGAGTGGACACCACATGATCCTTGATTGGATTGTTATTAATTGGTTTGCTTTTAGCATTCAACAAGGTTTCATGTGGTGGTAGAACCACTTTATAACCCAAACCCTCCCCATTGTTACGTTCTCTCACTGAGTGCTGAACTATGTGTGAAGAATTAGTCCAACTGTGCATTTTTTGTTTTAATGAATTTACTTCGACTTTCAAAACTGCTTCTTGTTTCTTAGCTTCTTCTAGGGAGTTTAGATAGAACTTAATGTCATTAGCTTGATTAAAGGCCACAACTCAGTTTCCCTAAGTTGTTTATGTAACAGTTCTATCTTCTCTTTGTAACTGTGCTCATTTAATTTTAAAATACGATTTGCTTCAGTGCACAGTTGTAAGTCCTTTACTAGGCTATCATTGTGATCTAATAACCTAGCAAATTTTAAATCTATGCTTTGCCTAAATTTATTACAATCAGAACAAGCATGATTATTGAAAAGTTGGTTAGTGGAACTTACCTGAGAAGGTTCTGATGAATCAGCCATCAAAGCAGCGCCTGACTTTTCTAGTTTTGGTGATTCTGAATTTGTTGTACTTGTCCCTTCTTCAAGCAGGTGATCAACCATATTTGCAGTTTCTTCATTATTTGACGTCGCGAGTTCCACTGCAATATCACCTTCGCTTGCTGTATCGTCATCTAAATCCTCAACACTAGCAGTGTTGGATTCTCCCGGAGACACAAACCGAAAGCTCCAATCTTGTTCTTTGTCATCGTGAGCTGTCAAGGCCTTAGGATCCTTGCTTGACGAAATGGGACTACTTGTGGATTTATCCTGACGATTGAAAGATGAGAATGGATTCCCATTTCCTGTCTTCTTGGGCTTCACGCATTCACGTTTGAAGTGCCCCTTCTCTCCACAGTTGAAGCAGGTAACTTTGGTTTTGTCAAAACCAAATGTTGTGTCCTTAATGGCAATCAGGTTCTGTCCGGTCTTCTTGACAAACTTCTTAGCTCTCCGGACAGCACTTGCTAAGGCCCACATGATGTCCATTCTTTCCAGCTCTATCTCGTCTACCTGCTTGTAGTCCTCATCTGCCAGATGGTAGTTACCAATCTTCCTAGCAACTAGGCCGTCATAGGAGTGAACGACAGCTGCTAGGAGATCCATGTGCTCCTTAGCCACCTCTACAGTCATGTTACCGAGATTCTTGGCCTTCAACCTTGTAGTATTTTCTTCAGGTGCTATGTATTGGGTGCAAGACGACCCTGACGTGTCAGATCCCAAGTAGTAACTTGAGATAGAGCAGCTGAACTCGACACGAATGTCGTTTGAAGTGGCACTCCAGATGATTTTGCTTGTGGAGTTGAGTTGTACAGGGACGGGTTATGATCATATGAAGACTTTTGAGCCCTGTACTTCATCCTTAACTCTTCCTCTCTCAGCTTCAGAATGAAGTCGTTGATATCTAACTTCGCTAGCAAATCATTCTGTCTGAGGTTGGATACAAAAGGACCCACTTCTCTTGCACCCCATCTGCAAAGTTTGACACTTTGTTTTCCATAGACGTTGTAACCCCATGAGTGTGCAGCTCACTCATCAAGTGGTAGAACTGATCGATGACGTCATCCAAGCTCTCCTTACCCATTGACGGGAAATTGTCAAACTCCTTCTTCAACGCTTTAGCCTTCAGAGCTTTTAATGATGCATTTCCTTCCTACTGTTTTTCCAATGCATCCCACAGCTTCCTTGCTTGGTTGTTCTCAGAAAATTGATGGAAGATGTCCTTAGGAATTGACTGAGTTAGCAATGCATATACTTTCTTTTCAGCATTGTACTTTCCCTTTTGGCCATTAGTCATGTCGCCTAAGATAAGTTTGACTCCATCTGCACCTACTAGCATGCTATACCCCATCTCTATCGATTCCCACAAATTGGGATCTACTCCATTTAAATAGACCTCTAATATTTGCTTCCATTGTGGGTAATCATCTAACGTTATCAGCTTAGGGGGCTTGTTATGATTTCCTACTTCATTTTCCAGAAGCAATAGATTCTGGATACGTGAATCTCTACCTGCAATGAATGCTGAATACTGATCATCCATTGCTATTTACTTTAGACTTTAGAACAAACTGTTGTACTTGTGCGATTGAAGGAGTGAGAATGGGCTATTCGTGCGATTGAACAATGCGGACGGCTCAAACGTGCGAATGAACCAATGCGAATGACTTAATCGTGCGAATGAACAGGTGCGGATGAATAATGCGAATAGGCAGTTTAGTCATACGAATGGATGAACGACTGAGTCCAATCGTGCGTATGAGGGATGCGGATGGATTCAGTTGTGCCATTGAGTCAATTGTGTGACTGAAGCTGCTGAATTTTGAGAATTTGAAGGTTTAAGGTATTTTGACGCAAAAACACGAATTTCTCACAAAGCCTAATTGTCGTATGTCGGAAAATGTTAACTTTTTTACCTGAAGACGTCTAAAACACTGTTTGACACAAAAAGATTGCGTTTTTGAGTAAAAACACGTTTTTTATATAAAAAACGATTGAATCACAAGTAAATCAAGAGCCAAAGCTCTGATACCACTTGTTAGGACCGTTACTGGTACGGAGTACTAACTGATTTACATGTGTACCAACTCAAATAGTGTGGAATCCTATTTGATTGGCGATCCAATCAGTGAGAACGCACGTAAAATCGATCTTGGAATGAATCTTAAACATTAGTGCGATCTATGAACTTGGAACAGGGTCTCTGAGGTCTCTGGACGGCTAGGGTATGAATAGGAGTCGAAATCTTGAAAGTGTCACTTTTTTCCACGAATTAAGTGGTATTTATAGGTTAGGGTTAGTCAATCGTACGACTGGACCATTAGCATGGTTCAGTCGTGCGACTAAAGCATGTGACCGAGTCAATCATATGAATGAAGGTTCAGTCATGCGACTGAGTTATCCGTATGTCTCAGTCGTGCGACTGATCCAGTCTCCTGATTCTGTCGTGCGACTGGTCCATTAGCATGAAGTATTCATGCGTATGGTCCGTTAGCATGGTCCATTCGCATGGTCCATTCGCATGAAGACTTCATATGACTAAGTTTGAACATGTTTCTCAATCATAACATGACAAAGATCAATTCAAACAACCACGAACCTATATAGTGAGTTCAATATGCGTTAATAAATAATAAACATTAAAACATATATAAAACAATAAACATTAAGATCAACAACTACATATTATGTTTCATTCAACTCATTCGTTTCGTTACATTTAGGACATGACAGACATATTACATTAAGATCGTAAACTAGGTACATATGTACCAACAAACCCTAACATTTTACATCTTTTACAATTTAATATGTATAGAACATCCTGAGGAAGTGCATCAAAAGGAAGTTCAAACAACTCCTATTCAATCAACTACTCTTGCTTCATGAATACCCATCTTGTCTTGGACTTACTATTCTAATCCATAAATATGACATGTAATCAGAGATCAAGTTATTGAAGATGTCTACACATGGCAGAACATGATCAATCTACCTTTGCATAATCTCTTTGAGATGAGAATATACTATGACAGTCTGTGTGATCCCTACCATCTAATGAAGAAAGGTATGGTTATAATCTTAATAAGGACTGTTAATATCTAAGATTTTCAAATGTTTTTGTAGCATCAGCCTAGGGGAAGTTTTTTAAGGTTTTATGTAAGGTTGACGCACCTAAAATATTCAAAGTTTTTCCTGCATGCATGCACTGAAGTACAGAGTAGAGATGCTTTGGAAGTTTTACACCATGCACTAGATATATTCTAAGTGTAAAATCTTCTAAAGAAAAGACCAACATCTTCCGAAGCCAAAAGTAAAGTCTTCCGAAACCTATAAGTGAAGACAAATTTCTTCTGATGACTTTTGAATACATGCTTTGTCAGATGTACTATACCATAAAGCTGAACCACTTTCTGTTGTAGCTCTGTTCCGCACCAACTTACATGAGTTGGTAAAAAAGTGTTGGAGCTGTACAAGATAGTCTATATTATCAACATAGTCAAAGTCAACAAAAGTCAACGTTACGGTCAAAGTCAACAAAAGTCAAACCCGACACGTTTGAGATGAGGAACCGAGACGAGACGTTGAAGATTTAAATGACTAGGAGTTTTATTGTAATAAATATATTTTGTGTGAACAACATATATTCTATCTTGTTTTTAGTCATTTTCATATTTTAGATGTAATTTCCATTAATTAGCCTATGTCTAGGGGGTTAAATGTAATTAGTGAATATTATATTCACTATAAATAGCCTAATTGTAATTAGAATTAGGCTAATGGTTGAATGACCAATAGATTGAGGGATTACTTGTAAACATATTTTGCAATTTAATTGAAGATCAAATGGGTTTTAGTGTGTTTATTATATTTTGATCTATAATCTTCATGATATGATTCAAATTTGATCATCCTGGAGTTACAATTTGGTATCAGAGCCATTTTGGATCAAATTCACTGAAGATTTGAAGATTTTTAGATAGAGAAGTTGAGGTTTTGGTTGTTTTTGTTCAATATCATGCTTTCATCAAATTCGGATCAAATTTAAGTGTTATTGATATGGAAATTGATTGAAGTTTGCTTGTTATTGGTTGGAAAAGCTTCGTTAATCATCCGGTTTCAAATCCATTGAGATTTGGGCATTTTTAGATTGATTTCGTGTTGAAAAAGCTTTTCAGCTTCGTCCAGCGAAATTACCAATTCATCTAGCGAAACTGTACGTTCTTTCAGCGAAACAAGTGTTTTACACTTTGCACTTAATTTCAGCATCTCAGCGAAAGTAGTGATCTTGAATGAAAGTTCAACAGTGCTTGTGGGTGATTTACAAGCGAAATTGATGCCGAAAGTATCATTGAACGAAAGTTCAAGCTTGTTTCATGCGAACTTATCAGCGAAACTAAGCCATTTATGACATTCGTCTAGCGAAACTGCTGCCAAAATTGTCAGCGAAACTACTGTCGGCTGAGCGAAACTATAGTTCTCAGCGAAACCAGCTCTGCAAAACTATAATTTCGTCGAAATTATCATTTCTTCAATGAAATTCGAATGTTAAAGATGACTTTGACCCCAGTTGCTAAGATTGTCTAGCGTGATATTTAAAAATAATATTTTTCCCGGGGGAGAATTATTCTAATTTTTTTTGGGAAAAATATTTTTGGGGCGTGTTAAAGAATGAAACGATGTCTGATTTTGTTGTTCGTTTTCTGTTGGTGGAAAGTAATCTAAAGAAGTTTGATGCTCAATTGGGAAATCATGAACAAGTTCTAAGATGGCTTGATTCCCTCCCATCAGAATGGAGCTCACACGATAAGTCGATTAAAAGAGATAGAGGTTTTCGAGATTACAAACTAATGGAGGTGATCATCAAACCGAAAGAAATGGAGTTGGATATCAAACGTCATGAGTACTATGAAGCAACATATCTAACTCCAAAGATCACTTCAAACTCCAAAGAGAAACCAGAAGAGAGATCAGATTCTGGCACCAATTCCGACGGTCTACCGAAACCTGGAACTGAAGAGGTACAAGAGGAGCTTAAGCAGACATCAATGGGTAAAGGTGGAGCTGAGTTGGATGCTGAAGTTTGTGTTGCTGAGAAGGAAGAGGAATGGAAGCAAAATACCAGAGTTTGCAACTATGAGAAGGCTCTTACTGCTGAAAGAGTCATCCTGGATCTTCCATACGAGACAGTTCAGGATATGTGTTCTTCTGCTTGTAAAATTTGTTTATTTGGTGTGTATAAAGCTAATAGGTTATTTTTAGATAACCAAAAGGAGTTAACCACCATAAACGTAGAACTTAAAAAGAATGAAGCCAAGTATTTCATTAAATTAATGAAGATTTAAAAGAAAATGATCATTTAAAACGAACTCTCTTGAAAGAAATGTTGAAATTAATCTTTTAAACGAAAGAGTCACTTTGGCTGAATTTGAAACAAGCAAGCTTAAAACAAAGTTTGATAGATGGACCATATCCGGAATGAAACGAGAAGAGCTACTGTGTAAACAGAGGGGAGCTAGGATTAAAACGAGAGTGGGTTGTGGTGAAAATCCATACGTCTATCCTCGTCCTAGCACCCATTGTTACTCTCCTATGCCTCAACCTCATCCATCTAATGATTTGATTGAATCTGCAGAAAGTAATAGTTTAAATGCAAGTTTAAGCAATGTTAATCTTAAAGAGGTTAGAGATGTGCAGGATTTTCCTGTCGGTTTGGGATTCCTCAGGCAAGGGTCTGATAAGAAGATTAATGTCGATTCCACTTCTGATGCTCCAACACCAATATTAGTTGCTTCTCCAACTTTCTTCAACAAATTCAAAGTAGGTAACATTCCTTCGTTTGTTCCCGTCAGGTTTGTCAAAGAAGGAACAATTGTTAAATCATCAGGCAATGAGAATCCTATAACCGAAGCCGACACAATAGGAGGTGTCAATCAAGATCCTTTGGAAGCAGATCTGTGTATACGAGACTGGATAAGCTCGGATGATGAATCAAACACAAAGGAGCGTGTTGGTTCCTCATAGATCAAGATATCTCCTCACATTTTCAAGTCACAAAAGCTTCCAAAAGCTGAATCAGACTAATATGGATCTCTTCTCTAATTGCAAAACAACCTAGTCAATCAATGAAGATCTCATTCCCTATTCAGCATAGCAAATGCCAAAACAAGCAAGAATGTGCTACAAGCTCAAAGCAATCCTTCTCAGCACCTGCACAACATGGGACTACAAAGCATCAAAAGCCTTTCAAGGCTTGTTTTGAGTGTGGAAAAGAAGGTCATGTGGTAAAGAAATGTCCTCAAAGGCTTGCTACGGATGGTAAAGGCAAAACGAATTGCTTCTCCAGTTGTAAGTCTACAAAGAATGTTCCATATGGTAAAGGCAACACGGGTTGCTTCTCTGGATCAAGAGGTAAAAAGCACACATCTTTGAATGGTTGGATGAAAAACCCTCCATCCAAACCTTTTCATGTGAAGCCGTTTTCACATGATTCAAAGATGAAAATGACCAAAGGTTTAAAACCAAATTCTTTTCCTTCTGGTCTTAATCAGAAAATGATTTCCAAATTTAATTCATTCAAATCCAAATTAATTAAACCGAAACAAATTTGGAAAATTAAAAAGAAGGATACAAATATCCCCGATTGTTTAAATGGTTGTGCAGAAGCAGGTTTCTTATATTGATGAAAAAGGAACTTCCAGGACTACGATGGCCTGGGTTCCCCGTTCAAACTAATCTGTTAATGAGTGCAGGAACAATTCAAGAGGACTATTAGTAATCCGGTTTACTGACAGAGATTGTTCCTAATTCAAATTGAGGCGAAACAAACAAGTTAAGGTCATGGTATTTTGTCCACAATCTGGAATTTTATCTGCATAATCACAGTTCTCATGTCATAATCACTGCATATTTCTTGACCATTCATTTCTTATCTTGATATCAGTGTAGTTTAGAAGACCATCTTTGGTAAATTTCTATTTTTGTACAGTTTTAAAAAAACAAAATTAAAAAAATAATAAAAAATATATAAATTTTTTTTAAAAAAAAACAAAAAAATATAGGTTTACAAAAATAAAATTTTAGGGGGAGAGTATATGAGTAATACATAAAATATAAAAAGAGAACTAAGAACTTGATTCGAGATGACTGAGAAATAATTTTATATCATCTTGAAATGCTT
The DNA here is from genome assembly GCA_025506515.1 of Flaveria trinervia. Lineage (NCBI taxonomy): Eukaryota > Viridiplantae > Streptophyta > Magnoliopsida > Asterales > Asteraceae > Flaveria > Flaveria trinervia. Next base: position 8,637,820 of record CM046455.1, on the reverse strand, counting down.
GTTTTTGCATGACTTGCGTTTATAAAATAAGAAATGATAGTAACTGATGTTGTTTTCTGATTTACATCTTATTTTTAATTTCAAATAAAAGAAAAACAAATAGATTCTTTAATGATATGCTTGGTAGACTTAGCCTGAAGAATAAAGTAGACAACAGCATAATGGTTTAAATTAAAACATCATGCTTAAGGATGTCTGGATTTACGTAATCATTTTGGCCTGCACAAAAACTGAGTCCCGACAAAAATTGGATTGAGAATTGATCTTTCACCAACTATGATCCAAATCATATAAGCCATATCTTTGAGCTATGTCTGGTGTATTTATGTGTCTTGTGTTTGTGCTAATCTCCTCTGCTGTACGGAAGTACTAACCTGGAGTGATGATCTCCTTTGCTGTACGATAGTACTGACCTGGAGCTCTCATCGGCACATGATTAAATGGTCATCTCCTTTTTTATACGTGAGTATAGACCTGGAGCTCTCACCATTTTGGTCTAAGTTATGTCAAGTCATCTAACAATGAATTCATCACATAATGCAATATTCTGTTGATAATCACTTGCATGCTAATGCACAAGCCTTGCTCTATAAAGATCGTAACAAAATTCAAGAAATCCTGAGGTGGGGTGAGGATTTTTGCCAAATAATTGTGGGGTCCTAGCATTCTAAAGTATTTAATCGAACCTTAACAAATCATCTGCTGCATGGGTTTAAGTGGACAAACATATCAGCAATCGTTATTGATTTGTTTGAGAATTTTAAAATCATTCAAAGACTGTGATTAGATTCAGTTATCAATATGATCTCATTGCTTGTCGATGTTTAAATTCATCTTTGTGCTAAAGTATATATTGAGGATGTGATCTCATGATCGACTCAGTTCTCGGTTATAAAAAAATAGATATATAAAATTAAAAAAAATTATAACAAAATTTTATTTTATTTTTTTAGGTCTTCTATATTATGTTGTTACAATTTTATCATTTTTCATGCATTTCTCAGAAATTGCGCACAAACGAACACGGGTTTGCTTGTTTTTCACACACAGATAAACACTGGTTTATTTGTTAAAATGAAATGATGTAATTAGAATGTCGAGATTGTGTTGAGAATGTGTTTTAGATTTTTGCTTTAAGTGATGGCCGATCATTAGTTGAGTAGTGTACCTGATCAGAGAAGCTATTCCTCAAGTTTGCAGAAGATAACGAGATAGGAATCTTCCTCCTACATCTTCTAAAGCACTCAAGATTAGAGATTTGGAAAAGTTATTCCAATATCCTTGCAAAGCTTGCACTCGAAAAGGGGGAGCATATAAATAGGGGGAGCTTATGAGATGAATAATCTTTCTAATCAGATTCGGAAAACTTCAATTTGAAGATCTTTCTAATGTTGACTTCTCGGTGCCAATTTCATTTGAAGACGTTGATAATGATAGACTAAGGGGGAGTATTGTTGGAGCTGTACAAGATAATCTATATTATCAACATAGTCAAAGTCAACAAAAGTCAATGTTACGGTCAAAGTCAAACCCGACACGTTTGAGACGAGGAACCGAGACGAGACATTGAAGATTAAATGACTAGGAGTTTTATTGTAATAATATATTTTGTGTGAACAAAATATATTTTATCCTGTTTTTAGTCATTTTCATGTTTTAGATGTAATTTCCATTAATTAGCCTAAGTCTAGGGTGTTAAATGTAATTAGTGAATATTATATTCACTATAAATAGCCTAATTGTAATTAGAATTAGGCTAATGGTTGAATGACCAATAGATTGAGGGATTACTTGTAAACATATTTTGTAATCTAATTGAAGATCAAAGGGGTTTAGAGTGTTTATTATATTTTGATCTATAATCTCATGATATGATTCAAGTTTGATCATCCTGGAGTTATAAAAAGTCTATGCTTTTGGTAACTATACATTAAGGTCTTGAGTCTGGTGCTTTTTACTCTATGTACTTTTATCTTTTTTGTAATATATTAGAATGTATGCCATGACATGTTATAGTCACTAGTCAAAAGGTAATTTGTCTTTTGACTCTACTCATTTTGTTGTCTAGTTTAAATGTATCGGTTGACCTTCTAATTATGGTCGGTTGTAGGATGTAGTATAAAGTGTCACATCCCAACCTTAACGGCGGAAACGTCGAGATGTGAGGGTTAAGATTGTTCACAACCACATAACGCTATATTTAAATGTAAATATTAAAATTATAAGTTTCAAAAGGCATTACAAACATAAGTCTCAAACATGAAATAAGTTCCAAACAAAACAAAACATTACATAAACATTTTATTTAATTAACTAGGTCCTAGTCCTAGTTTTATTGCAAACTTCAAAAGTCCACTTTAAACTTGGGGGTTACCTGAAACATGATAAAATAAAAGGTCAACTATAAATAGTTGGTGAGTTTCCAAGGTTTTCATACATAATATGATAAGGTTACAAGTAGCAATTCATGTCATAGGTCATAAGTTAGTAATGTTATAGAACATATATCGTTACAACCAAACCTCGACTTGATTACAAGTATATAAGATTGGCTAAGTGTATTTGGTTCCCATGATGTACAAGCATACGTCATCAGAAGCCGGCAATACCTCGGCTTTAGCACCAAATAGGCATGTCAGGCCCAAAGATCTAAGACGTTGCCAGTATAGCAATAGTTAATGGTTGTAAACAAACTATGTATCTCATATAATCACTTACAACGCACAAATAACCATGACAAGATATAAAGATGAATTGCAAGTGCTTTACAAGTCTCAAACGTTTATAAGTGTATGATGTATAAGTATCATGTTTCACCCCAAAATAGTGTGAAATAAAGTAAAAAGGGGGCAAGGAAAACATGGCAATAAATATATATCGAGATTAATAAGATTAATATACGTCGTTCCAAGATAAAACGTCACAAGGAACCTAAATATATCAATATTACAAGATTTAGGTTAATAATAAGTTTAATGATTTAACACGAACTAAGGTATTAGAATTTGGAGGATTTTTTATAAAGTTAATAAACTCTTATATAAATATACTATTTTATGAACTTTACAAAACCTATTTTAGAGAAACTAAATCCTTTATAATTAACTTGTGATCTTTATTCATAAAATATATATTATTAACATCATGAAAATCTCTAATTAAAGGTAACATAAGGTCCAACATAAATTTATTTTTCTTAAGGTATCATATAATTTTTAAAATATTCAATTATAACATTTGTAAAATTTTTATAATACAATGTTAAAATGCTTTACAATAATAAATAAAAAAACATTAAATGACTCTAAAATTATTTGAAGTTCATGAAAGTCATTTTTACATTCATTATAAATTTTTCATAATTAATTAAGGTCAAAAAGGCTTAAAAAAATTATACGGGGGTGCCCGGGTTCGAACCCGGGACCTCATGTATGTGGGGGTAATGCTCTAACCAGCGAACTAAGGCCTCAACCGCGTACTAAGCTTCATTTTAAAAACTTAAAAACATTGCCAATAAAACTCCCAAATCCCATATAAACCCTAGAATCGTTTACCCCCAAATCGAACCCCAATTTGTTCATGTAAACATTTGCAATCATGGGGCTTTTGTTCCCCATGTTTAATCGGGCATATACATGTATCTAATTAGCCGGTTACGTTCAAATTGAAGATAGCCACAAAAAAATGAACAGGTCGCGGTCGAGAATGTGCAATCGCAGTGTAATGTTGATGATAACCCAATTAACTTGTAGGTAGCTTCGTGTGATGTCTTTGATGCAAAGCCCTTTGCCAATTTTGACAATTGAAGCTCGGGAGATGATGAACCCGTTAGTTGCAGGTCTCAGTGTTTATGGTGATTGAACTCGATGATTGTGTGTGTTTCAGGTACAATTGATAGTTGTAATCGATTAAGGACAGATAGATAATCGTGTAAGTTAAATCGATTTGATTATTATTGCGGTTTAATACCCAAACGGTTATGGGTTTAAGGTGCTACGGTTATACACTCGATTAGTTAGTATTCGACGTTTAATCCTCAATTATTAGGTGCATTAAGGTTCGAACCACGCACACGAGGTAATTCGAAACGATTGGACTTCGAAACCGAGGGGTTTTTGGCATTTTGAAGCTCACCGGAGCTTGGCCGGAGAATGGTCGGCGGTGTGGCCGGGAAATGGAAGGGAAAGTTTTGGGTTTTTGTTTATTTTACACTTTCACCCCCTGTAGTTTGTTTTGTTTATCATTTCATGTAAAAACATTCATTTAAAGTTTCCAAAATAGCAAAACCAACCCTCCTTACTTTAATTAGTCTCGTGTTTTGCTCGTGTTCTAAGTATCATTCTAATGTGTTACCAGTTTCTTATTTAATGTGTTAAATGTTTTAAAATAACTCTTCTCATTGTGTGTTTGTGTTCTAAGTGACCGACCCCTCTAACGGTCCTGCACTTATTCTAGATTATCATTTTATACTACATAAGTTATTACTGTATAGTTAAATAGTTCAAGAAATTAAATTATTATATTATTTTTTAACTATCTTATTTGATAATTTTGCTTTTAAATTTTTTTAGTTGTTAATAAAAAAATTTATCATTTTGTAATTTTTTTATTAAAAACTCTAGTTTTATTATTTTCGATTTTTTTATAATATTGTTTAAGGAAATTTCACCTTATAATCTTATTTATAAAGAAAACTTTAATAAGTTTTGTTTTAAAAAGTTTAGTGTTTTAAAAAACTTCATATTTTATTTTTATTTTTAATAAGAAATGTGATTTTTAGTTTCCTTAATAAGATCTTGGGTTTTCAAAAATATTGATGAGAGAGAGAGGGGTAGTAGTTAATTAAATTGATTTGTAATAAATGTAAGAAATTAGTATGAATGTTTAAATTACTATATTACTTTTTTGTAAAGAAACAGAATATGAAAATGTTTAAGCCTCAAAGTTATACTATTGATTTTTAATATTATAACATACCATTAATAAAACCAGTTTCATTATTATAACAATTTTAATAAAGATTTCAATAGTGATAATCATGTAATTAAACCATTAGACGTCTTTTTACCAAGTACGTTTTTTAACCATCACAGGTTTCTAATTATTGATGATTGTATAGTGTAATCATAATCGTTATATTGTTGTTAGTACGGTTGCAACATAATCTACTAGTATAGTTCTCCTTTATATTAATTGGGCTGAGTATCCTTTGTTGTTTTTATCGTTGCATAGGTCCAATGTTGCAGGTTTTACTGAAAAAGTTATTTATTAATTAAAATTTTGAGTAATAATTAATTTACTAATAAAAAATCAAAATTTCTGTTTCCAATAACATCACTAACATGTGTGGCCAGTGAAAGGGCTACCTGACATTTGCTTTACTATTTAGTATTATTGCCAATAACTTCAACATCAACTGATTTAGAATGAGTTATTCTATGATCTTTTAATATGAAGGTTATGGGTTGGAGTCTCATTAGGTACAATATGTTTTTAGTGGGCTAAGAGTTTTACTACAGTAAGCTTTTAGGTAGTGGATTTTCTTTGGAATGGTGGGCGAGCCTGGTTATCGGCGTTGTCTGTGTTGGCGGGCGTGATGTCACACCCTCAAAATCCACTTGCGGAGTTTTACCGCGAGGCGTGTGAACAAACCAGGATCACAGTCAATAGTTATTCAGAACGACTCTATATGCCATAATTAAAATAAAATCAACCAAAGTATAAACTTTAAACTGTGCGAAAGCAAATAAATAAAAATGTATACTATGGCAAAACATGCGCCAACCCAAAAGAGTAAACATTAATCATTAAAACAATAAAGATGTCTTGAAGACCGAGTCTTAGAATGCAAGTGAACCATGTAGTGCTCCTGTGGCAAGCAAGCTAATGACCTGAGAATAACATACTAAAATGTCAACACAATGGTTGGTGACTTCAAGAGTGATACTCAAACATAAGCAGTTTAATAGTAGATATATAAAAGTAGTGCATTGTAATAGATAGCTAGTCTATTAACAATAAATATTAACTCATAGTGATTTCGCAATTGGAGCTGACTGTGTTACGTTGTTGCCTCCTGTCACGACTTAACAGGTCGCGACAATGTTCAATAGGACAAATTGCACCCGGTTGACCTCGAGTCACACAGGTGGGGCTCGTCAGACCCAGTAGTACTACCCAAATTTCCCCGCTATTCAATATTAACAATTCGAAAGTGTGAGGACTTTTCCATGATATCAACACTATATTAATATTATACACAACTTGAATATATAATGCGTTTGTAGTTTACCAGTATGCTATCTCGCCCAAAAGAGATTAAGTAAAGAGTGGGGCATGAACTCACCTGAGATGCGTGATAGACACTTAGAGTTTTACTTGACAGACAGAATGGACAGACAACCTTCAGAGATTACCTAGATCATATAAGTACGTGAGTACGTGCAAACAGAGAACATATGAAACCCAAAGTACACTACAACCAAGGAATCAAGGTTTCAGAAAAACAGACACGTTTGACCCAGTTGACCCGTTTGACCCGTTGGTGACTTTATGTGTTGTAAACCATTCAAGTAATCATACACATATTTCATACATGGTTAACATTCAAATAGATCATATGTATGCTATATTATCCAGGTGTATCACTTAGATCATCATACAACCAAGTATCATACAAGTCATGCGAATCTAGAACATTAACATGTCTACTAGTTATAACACAACTAACATGCCACACAAAGATCATATCACGCACCACATGCCATGTGAAGCCACTCACGACTTCACATCCTAAACCATGCCAATCCTACTAAGTAGGGGCCTCAGATTCGCACGCGTGTATGATGATCACATTCACATTCATTAACCATGTTCATTACATTCAACATACACCACAACAATCAGTTCCAGTCCCCAAACATGGTGTCTTAGCTACTAACCAACATCAACATCATATATGCTCATCAAAGTCCAAACATCACCCATGATTATCCAAGCATCCCATACAACTAATTTAACATGTTCTATCACAATAGAATTCATCCATGAACTTACTAACATGCTCCTAACATCCCAAACATGTTCAAACTATCATCCTTCAAACGTTGTGCAAATAAAGTTTCCTTTTTGGGAAAGTACATTCCAACATCTATCAAACATTCAATGTATTCATGAATTCCTTACAATTATACCATCTCATGCTCATAACAACATCTAGACATGATTAACAATACCTAATCATCATAATCTATTAATCATCATGAACAAAAGTTTTTACTTTTGGCAAGATATGAACAACAACATTCATTCTAAGATTTCTAGCATTCATATCAACAATCTAGCATCTAATTATCATCATGAACCCATCAAAAACATCAATCCATCACTAGATCATCATGTCATGAAAATAAAGTTACTATTATTAGTTACCTTTGAACACCAACTTCAATTCATCAATTTCTTGCAAGATCAATGTATCCTAACATTCATACAACCTACTAATCAACATACATTCATCAAACAATCATCCATCATGCATAATCTCACCAATTTCGAATTAGGGTTTGCTTAAAATCAAAGCTCATGATCAATCCACTAAAAACATACAATTCATGCATAATCAATGTTAAACAACATGTATTCAACCCAAATAACATACTAACATCATCAATTAACATCAATTTCAACCCCATGATGATACAAAATCGAATTAGGGTTCGGCCCTAACAAGAACTCCATAAAAACTTGTAAAATCTAACCTTTAAACGTGTGTTAACTTGCAACTGATGATTCCAACGTGTTGTATGCCTTGTAATCGAACAAAATCGAGGCTTGGAGGCTTGTTCTAGGTTGAAATCGCAAGGGAGGGGGTTGAGAGTGATGGATGCGGCTAATTTGGGGTGGGGGCTAGGGTTTGGGATTGTTTTGTTTAATTTTAATTTCCATATTTACCCTTTAAGCCCTTGTAATTTGTATTTTATCAAAACTAGACTTTAAACTCTTTGTAAAGTGTTTTTAACTTATTAATATAAGGGTATAAACTAATAAAAATCATTATATATATTTTATCTTTATAAAAACACAAGACATACGAATAAATAGGCACGTTTCCGCGTTACGCGATTAATTTCCTAATTAACATTTAAAACATGCAAACACATAAACATAACACAATAATCATATAATCAATTAGATTATCATTAATCTAACATTGTTAATTATTATTAGGTCACCAACATTAAACGACAACTAGTGTGTGTTTACGACACGTGCATGCAACGGAACTAACGGAGTTTGATAACGGAAATTTACCGGATGTCACATTATCCCCATGTTGAAAGAATTTTCGTCCCGAAAATTGCATTACTTGGTGAGAGTGTTCCATCACTGGTCTACTGCATTGGCACACAGAAATCGAAATCGAGTGAGTTTTGGATGAGTTGTCACATCATCCCCATGTTGAAAGAAATTTCGTCCCGAAATTTAAATCAATACCTTCGTCTGCTGGCATCGCCTTTTCGAATAGTTGAGGGTACTTAAGCTTCATTTGATCTTCTCGTTCCCATGTGAATTCCGGTCCACGTCGCGAATTCCAACGGATTTTGACAATGGGTATCTTGCTTTGCTTAAGTATTTTCACCTCACGGTCCATCACCTCGACTGGTTCTTCAATAAAACACAATTGTTCATCCACTTGAACTTCTTCTAGTGGTACGACCATTGTTTAATCGGTTATGCACTTCTTCAGGCTTGACACGTGAAATACATCATGGATTCCACTTAGTGAATCAGGTAGGGCTAGTCGATAGGCCACTGGACCTATGCTTTCCACTATTTCAAATGGTCTAACGTACCTCGGATTTAGTTCCCTCGCTTACCAAACCGAACTACGCCTTCCATGGTGAGACTTTCAACAAAACCTTGTCACCAAGCTGAAACTCTAAAGGTTTCCGTCTCTTATCAGCATAACTCTTTTATCTGTCTCGCGTTGTAGCCATACGGTTTCGTATCTGCACAATCTTCTCAGTTGTCTCATTAATTAACTCGGGACCTGTTAGCTGACTATCACCAATTTCTGCCCAGCAAACTGGTGATCTACATTTTCTCCCATACAGCGCCTTGAAAGGTGCTGCCTGTATGCTAGTATGATAACTGTTGTTATAAGAAAACTCCACCAATGGCAGGTGAATTTCCTAGTTATTCCCGAAGTCAATCACACAAGCACGTAGCATATCCTCCAACGTTTGTATGGTACGCTCACTCTGGCCATCCGTCTGTGGATGATAAGCAGTACTCATATCTAATCGTGTACCCAAAGATTTCTGCAATGATTGCCAGAAATGTGACGTGAAACGAGCGTCGCGGTTGGAAATAATTGAGATCGGTACACCGTGTCTCGAAACGATCTCTTTAAGGTACAGTCGAGTCAATTTGTCCATCTTATCCATTTTCCTAATTGCAAGGAAGTGAGCAGACCTTGTCAATAGATCCATAATAACCCATATCGTGTCACAACCAGTATTAGTCCGGGGTAACTTAGTAATAAAAATCCATGGAGATATGTTCCCATTTCCACATTGGTATCTCAGGTTGTTGTAACAGTCCGGATGGTTTTTGATATTCCACTTTTATTTTTGAGCAGGTCAAACACTTGCTCACATACGTAGCTACATCTGCTTTCATGTTAGGCCACCAGTAATACGCCTTTAGGTCATGATACATCTTGTCGGATCCAGGATGTATAGAATACTTAGATTTGTGTGCCTTTCTCATAACTAAATCTCTCAGATTTCGATAAACAGGCACCCAAAGTCTATCCATGAAATACCGAATTCCATCCTCTTTCACCACCAGCTGTTTATCCATTCCCCTTAACGACTCAGAACCAACATTTTCTGCTTTTAAAGCTTCTATCTACACTTCCTTAACCTGTTCGGGCAGTTGGGTACTGATAGTAAGATGTAAAGCTCGCACCCATCGGGATTTAGCTATTTCCTTCCTGCTTAGGGCATCGGCAACTACATTCGCCTTTCCCGGATGGTACTTAATAGCGCAATCATAATCGTTTAGTAGTTCCACCCAACGTCGGTTCCTCATATTCAACTCTTTTTGCTCGAAGATATGTTGAAGACTCTTGTGATCGGTGTAGATAGTGCACTTGGTACCGTACAAGTAATGTCTCCAGATCTTAAGGCAAAAACCACTGCACCAAATTCTAAGTCATGGGTGGTATAGTTCTTGACAGGATCAACGATCACAAGTTTGATGTATTAGAGTTCAAAGCAGCGGAATAAGAACAGGAATTAGACAAATTGTAGCAAGTAATCGATACTTGTATGCATTAAGAGCACATACGGTTATAGTGAGAGAATATATATTTCTGATTCAAGGAATGTTTATAGATATAGAATATTTCTAATCAAATCATTCCACCTATTACAATAGGTTGTCACTCCTTATATAGAGTGCAACAATCACTGCTGTTATCACGGAAAGTGACAACTGGCAGATCTATTACAAAAATAACTAAATCTTAACAAACTACTGAAATGTTCACAACTACTGAGAACATATCAGAGTGTTAAGTGCAGAATATAAACTACTGATTAGAAACTACTGAAACTACAACAACTGAAGAACAAGCTCTTCAGTCGTTTTACAAAACTACTGAAACATAAAACTACTGAAACTAGAAATATAAAACTACTGATATCACAACTACTGAAGAAGTACTCTTCAGCAGTTGTGACAAACTACTGAGGCTTCAGTACTTGATCTTCAGACTTTGACCTTCAGGTGTTTCATCAGCTGATGACTTCAGTAGATGTCATCAGCTGATGTCTTCAGTCTTTGTCTTCAGACTTTGTACATTAGTTGTTGATCTTCAGCACTTGTAAACTCTTCAGCTGTTGTACTTCAGTACTTTGGTCTTTCAGCTTCAGCACTTGCGTTCTTCAGCTGTTGTACTTCAGCACTTTAGTTCTTCAGCTGATGCAGTCTTCAGCACTTGATCTTCAGCTGTTGAAGTCTTCAGCACTTGTCAAACTGCTGATGAGGCTTTCAGCAGTTGTTGTGATACCATGTGGGACTTAGAGGTTTTCTGATCTTGGCTCATTGGTTCTTTTGGTCCAACAGTTCTTCTCATGAACCTTTAGTTGTCTCGAGGCGTAGGCTATCACCTTATCTCGTTGCATCAAGACACAACCCAATCCTTGAATGGATGGATTGCAAAACACCACAAAGTCATCTGTTCCCTCTGGTAATGCTAATATCGAGGCAGTATAGAGCTTTTTTTTAATAATTGAAAAGCTGATTCTTGGCTCTCACTCCATTTGTATGTCGTTTCTTTGTGAGTCAAGGCCGTGAGAGGTTGTGCGATCTTAGAAAATCCTTCTATGAATCGTCGGTAATATCCTGCTAATCCTAGAAATTGTCTTATCTCGCTCGGCATTTTGGGTGTAGTCCAATTCTTTATCGCCTCAATTTTGGTAGGATCAACATGTATCCCTTTCTCGTTAACAATATGACCTAGTAATTGCACTTCTCTTATCCAAAAGTCACACTTTGAGAATTTGGCATACAACTGCTCATTTTTCAATAGTTCTAAGATCATTCATAAGTGCTCTTAATGATCCTCCTTGGTCCTAGAATATATCAGTATATCATCGATAAACACAATGACAAACTGATCAAGATAGGGTTTGCACACGCGGTTCATGAGGTCCATGAACACAGCAGGTGCATTAGTCAACCCAAAAGGCATGACCAAGAACTCATAATGACCATAAGAGTACGAAATGCAGTCTTGGCAATGTCTTCTTCTCGAACTCTAAGTTGATGATAACCAGATCTCAAGTCAATTTTCGAATAATAGCTCGATCCTTGAAGCTGATCGAACAAGGCGCCGATACGAGGTAAAGGGTATTGGTTCTTGACTGTTACTTTGTTTAACTCTCTATAATCGATGCACATCCGGAATGTGCCATCCTTATTTTTAACAAAAAGAACAGGAGCTCCCCAAGGTGATGTGCTAGGTCGAATAAAGCCCATATCTAAAAGCTCCTGAAGTTGTGATGACAACTCTTGTAGCTCATTTGGCGCTAATCGATAAGGTGCCCTAGCAATCGGAGCTGCGCCGGGAGTCAACTCAATCTGGAATTCCACTTGGCGGTGAGGTGGTAATCCAGGAAGATCCTCTGGAAACACCTCTGGAAAATCGAGCACTATGGGAATATCCTCCATTCTCCTTTCTTCTGCATGCTTATCAGTTACAAGTGCTAGAATAGCCACACGACCCTTTCGTAATAACTTTTGAGCTTTCATGTATGAGATGATGCCTATCACAGCACCACTCCTATCACCTCTGACGGTAAGGATTTTGTCACCAACAGGAATTCGTACGATCTTCTCATGACATATGACTTCCGCTTGCTTGCTAGAGAGCCAATCCATACCTATCACAACATCAAAACTCCCCAGCGTAACAGGCATAAGATCTATAGCGAAAGTATGACCAGCAAGTTCTATCTTACAGTCTTTAAGGATATGCTTTACATGGATCTGTTTACCGTTGGCTAATTCCACAGTGTATTTAGATTCTAAAGCAGAGGGTATATCACTTAAAAGACTACAGAACTTTAAGGACACGAAACTCCTATCAGCTCCAGTATCGAATAGTACCGTAGCAAAACAACCATTAACGAGAACCTACCAGTAACAATTGTGGGATCATTTAGAGCCTCACCTGAGCCAATGACGAAGGCTCTCCCCTTGGCTCCATCTTTATTGCCGCCATTACCAGTACCATTACCACCGTTGTTGTTATTACCGTTGTTGTTGCTGCCATTACCATTTCTCCTTCGTTTGGGCAGTTTCACCTGTAATGCCCTTCTTTCCACATTCAAAACAACCTTTGGGAGTTTCTTAAGGTTGTTGTGGCCTCCTTACCAGCTCACCACGAAAATCCTTAGCAGCGTGTCTAATTTTTCCACAGCGTTGACACTTGAAGTTATCACACCTTCCCACATGATGGTAATTACACCGAGTACACTTCGGATGTCTACCACCATAACCACTAGGTCCTTGATTATTTGCAGCCGTTTGGTTGAAGTTACAGTTATTGTCGAACCTTCGTTGTTGCTGAGCTGGCTGTTTTTGTTGTTGAGGTTGAGGTTGACCGCTAGAAAATGATGTTGATGATTTGGTGTTATTGGCATTATCCCACTTTCTTTTGTTGCCGGGCACGATTTCCACAGCGTCCCGCTTGGGTAGACGTCCTTGCTCCACGGCTTGGTCAGTTAGCTTATGAGCTAACTGGATGGCTTGCTGAATTGTGGTTGGGTTGGAAGCGGTTACCAAACTTTGAATTTCGGGTACTAATCCCCGTATGTAATGCTCCACCCTCTTATGCATCTCATTCACCATTCCCGGGCACAAAGTTGCTAGTTCATGGGTTCTGGTGGTGTAGGCTCGATTTCTGAGCCTTGCATCTTCAGTTGCCAAAACTCCATCTCTAGCTTCTGCACTTCATTACGAGGACAGTACTTGTTAGGACCTGGTATTTGAACGAAATACCTAATGATTAACGTGTAAACCAAACAAATAGTGCGGAATCCTATTGATTGGCGATCCCATCAGTGAGAACGCACATAGAATCAAAAAGTATTGAATCTTACGTTAAGAATCGATTGGGAATCGATCTACTGCGATCTATGAACTTGGAGTATCAACTTGGAGGTTTTTGGACGGCTAGGGTACGTCTGGAATCGAAATAGAATTAAAGCTCTTGCGTTTTTCCACGAATTGGGTGTATTTATAGGTTAGTATGGTTCATTCGTGCGACTGAACCATTATTATGGTTCAGTCGTGTGATTGAACCATACGGTTGATTCATCCGCACGACTGAGTGTTCAGTCGTGCGCCTGATTCAGTCGCATGAAGTTGTTCAGGCGTATAGACTATTTAGGCGCATGGCCATTCGTACGCATGACCACTGTTGGGCCGCATGGTCCAGTCGGACGCACGAGAACTTTACTTCACCAGTTTGAGTGTATTTAATATTATAACATTATGCATAACACTTCAAACAATCACAAACTTAATTAACCAATTCAACATCGACTCATTAATGAACTATTGAATGTTATATGACAGACAATCAATATCATTCATTATTATTCTAACCATTACATCAGAATCAGACAAAAGATCTATTACATTCATATCATGATCTAGGGACATACATGTATCAACAAACTCCCCCTTGGACCTAGATCTCTCTAATGTCTTGTTGTCTTCATTACCTCCTCATACTTCTTGTACTTATCCTCTTTTGTGACTCCTGCATGAATCTCAAATGCAAAACAGAGTCTTATGACATTCTAGAACTGGAGGGCTTGTACTATATCCTGCGTATCATAGAACAGTGGCCACTTGTATAGAGTGTAGACATCATTAGCTGACAAGTTGGTAAGCCACATTGGGTCAAATACCCTGATAGTATCCATTTGGCCCTCTTTGTTTAGGACTATGACCACTTCTCCTGTCCTCCAATCATAGTACCACCACTTAAAGTGTGGAGTAAAGTCCTGTGGCATTTCCTTGAGTGGGATTTTTGACATCGTGCGCGGAGGACTCCACTTCAACATTATCTTTGGCTTTCCAGTAATGGCATCAACTTCAGACCTTCTGATGTACCTTGTAGGCTGTTGGGGTCTAAAGTTAACCCACCTGGTGTGATACTCCTTCCTTAGGGCAGCCTCAAACCAGCCTGACATCTTTCTCGGGTCAGCATACAACAACTTCAGTTTGGCCAGCTGGTTGAGCTCAAAACCTGGTAAAGTCTTTAGATCATGTGGAAATCTAAAGTACTCTATGTCCTTCTCCCTCTTAACGGCATAAATGTTAAGGTCCCCAAAATATGCCCATGCTATAATCCTGCCTGACACTTATGATGTTTCTTGACTCTGTAGAGTTTGGTGTAGGCGTTCTGTTTAGGTGCAGCACGTTGGGCTCTAACTTCTTTAAAACAAGCAGCCCATTCAGCCTTTCGGATATCAACATCATCATTTGAGGCTTGGGCCGGTCCCTCTTTCTTCTCTGACTCCTGCTCCATTTTGTCTAACACCTCAAATGTATCACTAACAAGGGATTCACCCAGATTGGGGACCAACATTTCCCCATTGTCAGCATACTGAGGTAGTGCGCTGCAGTGACATCTTCTATCTCTATTTCATCAACGTCATTGAACTCTTCGTCACTTGTCGAGTCGCACGTTGGAGCATCCTTCACAATCTCATCGGGATTTAGCTTGAAGATCTCAGCTAGTTGCTCATTTGATAGATCGTGAATTATTTCCCCTCTTCAGGGGTATAACTCACCGACCTTCTAACGATTCCTTGCAGATCAAGAATCATAGTTAGCTGAGTCTTGATCTGCTGAAGGGGAGCAACATCGAACTCATCCCTCTGATAGTTTGGATCTGTTTGATTTAAACATGTAGCACATTAACCATTAGTTAACAATCAAAACATAAATGCATTAATTTTAATATAACCATTAAATACATAAGTTTAATACATGATTCAAAATACACAAGTAATCAAATACATAGACATCTAATCATTACTTTGTCTTGGATTACTGGATTATCACTTGGTGGAGCAGAGGAGGAAGCTTGTTGGTCTTGATTCTTCTTAGACCTCCTTTCTTGACCTTGAGTAGAGGTAGATGCAGCTGCATCACCTCCTTCTTCATCATCATCCTCATTCCTCTCCTCTGTCCTCTCGTCCTCAATCCCCTCATCGTTCTCATTCTCATCATCATCACCTTCAGTATCATCCTCATCATCATCATCACCATCATCACCATCTCCCTCTTTAATCTTCAGAGGCTCATCTTTAGATCCCTTAAGTTTGAGCATGATGGTCTTCTTAGCATTCTCCAACTCCTCAATCTTCTTAGCAGATGTGACTCTATGCTCTTGGAGTTGGGCGATCTCGTTGCTCTGAGCAGCCATTTGCTGGGCCTGCTCCTTGATCAGCCGAGCCTGCTCCGAGATCTGGTGTGACTGCGTAGCCGTGAGATTTGCAAGCTGTCGGATCTGCGCAGTCTTCACTTCATCAGCAGCTAACAGTCGCATCACCATACGGTTTAGCGCTGAAAGCTGGTCCTCTACCCCAAATTGAGGTAGATGAGATCCATATATAGTGTGGGATGAGATGAGGGTCCTGCTTGGTGGCTAGTGGTGGTGGTGGTGGTTGTGGTGTAAATGGGGTTGGTCTGTGAGATAGTGGAGGTGATGTAGGGTGAAAGATATGGTGGTGGTTGGCATATGTACAGTGGTGGGAGGTGTGGTGGTGGTAGTGGTAGCTGTGGTGGCTGTGATGGTGGATGGTGTGGCTGTAGAAGTGGTAGTGTGGTGGTAGATGTAGTGGCTGTGGTGGTGACGAAGGTGAGTCTTCTCCTCTTCTTCTTCTGGCCGTGGGGCTGAGCCATCCTTTTCTTCCTCGATCCAGTCGAGGTGGATGCTCCCCCTAGAACACGGCTAGCGGACTCAGGGGCATAGGTTTGGTCAATAGCAGTCTCCCTTGCCCTGGGGCGTTCACCAACCGCCCGGAGTCTATGCTCTGTGGGAACAACCTTGCTTCCCACAGTCCTAGTCAATGGCTCCTCATTTGACTCTTCTTCCTCCTCACCAGGTATAAAGTCCTGGTGGAACCCGGCTGACGCAGCTATGTTTCCCATGGAGGCAGATACTGGCGGTATAACGTCTGTAGCTTCACCCCTCGGTGGAATGGGCATGTCATCTCCAGCATCCCCACCATCATCATATCAGAGTCATCGGCGGGTAGAGCAATCTGCTCAACATCAGAATCACTAGCGTCGTGGCGCCACTTCCTCCTAGCTGGCACCACATAGTCCTCACGAGCCAGATGTCCAAACAATCTCCTAACAGGGGGTTTTACCTGCTTTCCCCTGTATACCTTCATCCGGCCCAAGGTGGTATCATCCATCACCTCAAGCACTACAGCATCATCCTTCTCCTTTGGCAGGGAGGGGAGCTTCTGGTCTATAATCATCTGCATAAATCGGGGGTACATGCAGAAGCCCTCCTTCCCTTTCCCCTCAATTTTCTCCACCAAGTAGGTGAAGATCATCCTGGAGAAGCTGAATGGATGGTTCAGCACCAACGCAACATAAGCGTTCTGGATCTTGTTAGACAACTCATCAAAGCCTCCCTTCCTGGATGCTATGCATTTCAGCAATACGTGAGCAAGATACTGAACTGGGGACAGAGGTTGCTCTTGTTGAGCACCCCAGCATTGATGTCCCCAGAGTACTTGGCTCGAAGAAAACATCCTCTGATAGTAAGTGGGTGTAATCTTGTAGGACAGTCATCATCGTCCCCCAACTATAACACGATCCTAAGATCCTCCTCTGTGATAGCTATAGCCTCTCCAAAGATAGTCCCTCTGATACAGTGAGGCTCAGAGGATCGATCAACTACCGCACCTTCCTAGAAGGCCTGCTGAATTGACAGATAAGGTGTACATGGAGTAGATATAGCGTGTGCAATCCTCGATCTCCCGAGGAAGGTGATAATGCCAGAGAAGTCTAAAGCATTTCTGGATGTCAGATCCAGATGAGCACAAATATTGCACTTCGTACTCATAGTCCAACAACTTTCCATCTGTTACACAAGAAAGTAAACATTAGTACATTGGTTAAGAATGTCATGAAACACTTGGACTTGAACAAAATTCTTTTCTGTCATGCGAATGAGGCTGTGTGACTGGGATTCAGTCGTGCGAATGACTCCATACGTACAACTGAGTGTGCGATTGGACTCATGCGTATGTAGCCTCATGCGGTTACACCAGTCGTGCGACCGAACTCATACGCATAGTTCAGTCGTGCGGTTAAGCTGTTCGCACTCTTCAGTCGTGCGACTGAAGGTCATCAACCTGTCCATTCGCATGTCGTTCTGTCCACTCAATTCAAATTCAATTTTTTTTACCAATTTTGAGTTTTAGACTTCGTGTTTTGGTTCATTAGACTCATAATCCATTAGTTTAACATCTAAAACCTTTAATTTCATTTGTTTACGTCGTTTGGTTAGGTTATTTTGCCACATAAGTCGCGGTTTTTCTAATGAGTCCAATTGTCCAGGTTCAGTGTCAAATTGAAGATTTTGTAGTGTTTCTGCACCGCAAATTACCTGTAGAATCAATGCAGAATATCAGTATGTGAGAATCGAGGGTTTATAGAGATCAAATGAAATTTGGGCAGCGTAACGTTAGTCGTGCGATTTAGGGTAAATTTGAGAGTGGTGAGTCTCTGCGACCGACTCTCTCTCTATTTATATTAACCCTAAATTCAATCGTACGACTGGGCTCATACGCACATTTCATTTGGGCGAATGGGCCTCAGTCGTGCGATTGGTTTAGTCGCCCCATTCAGTCGTCCGACTGGAGTTCAGTCATGCGACTTACTCATCCGTTCGCACATAAACATCCGACTTGGTCATTCGTATGGGCCATTCGGTTGGATGGTCCATACTCATGATCCATTCGTACGAATGGATCCCATTCGTATGATAAGTCCATACTAATGGTCCATTTGTGCGCATGAGTCATACTTATGAAATTTTCTACATTTCTTACCATTTTACATTTAAACCCTTTTCAAACTATAGTATAAACTTTATAAGCATTTGATCATCTCAGACATGATCCTTTTAACTTGAAAAAATTTTGATCACCTCAAACGTGATCCTTTTAAACAATTTAGTCACCTCAGACGTGACCCTTTTAATCAGTTTAGTCACCTCAAACGTGACCCTTTTAAATTTTGAAAACACATGTGGCCATCTCAGACATGACCCTTTTAGGTGAGTTAATCCCATACTAATTTTCATGATGTAGTCCGACGAACAAACAAACTAAAATGACTAACTAACTAGAAACTTAAACTAAATACAAAAATAAAGCTTGTTTTTGACTTTTTGTGAGGGATAAATCCTAAGATAGACATCTACTGGATTGGTTCCAGAATAGGCAGCTTCAATTTAGTTTGACCTCACCTGGACCAATTCACTTTTGGAATCATACAGGCAAGTCAAATCATTTGGGACTTGTTATGAAAACCTTTAGATGCTCACTTCTTGGTTTTCATCCAGAGTCTTTAGCAAATTTGGAAATCACACTAGTACTACTAGATTCCCACATTGATTTGAACTTTCAAGAATTGCAGCCACAAAGATTGTCAGTATATTTGTCCTCTTAAATCCATACACAGACTTTAGACATAACCTGGTGATAGTTTTATATTTAATTATTTCAACTAACATTTGTGGATCCCACACTTATATGGTAATCAACATTCCTCAGGAGCTTTTGAGCGGTCTACGGGTATTTTTACAGGAAGAGACTATTCGTAGAGCTTTCAAAGAAAAACCAATCCTCAGGTCAGTGCCATCGCACAGCAGAGAGGCGGCAAACAACAATGAATTCTAGAATATCTAGGTTATGCTTATCCTCAGGTCAGTGCCATCATACAGCAGAGAGGCACACAACCTATCTTCTTGTTAGAGCAGCTGCATTTTATTTTGCACAGAATGCACCAACAACATATGTCATTAGCTTGATAGCATTTGTCTTTCATTTTTCGTGCTTTGCTCTATTTATGGTCATCCGCACACATTTGTGACGTTTACATGCTCATTACCCCTTATTGGAATATTGTTGATTGTGTTAGCCCACAGTCAGTTGAACAACTTAGTTTGATCTTGAAATCACCAGTCAGGTCTACTCATCTATTGTTGAATCTACCCATTATTATTTAGGTCTAGAAACCTCTAGGTCTACTTTCTTTGTGTTACCTTAGTAGTTACCAGTTTTTCTATCATCTTCCCTTTTTATATTGCTTAGATTACACAGACTTATACTTTGAATTTTGCATCTCTTCTAAATTAATTTTAAAGTCCCTTTTGATTTGTTCCTATGTACTATCATTTTCCAAAAGGTTTGAATCGGTATCACAAATACGATCTACCTTATATCGGCTATCTACTCCTTCTCCCTCGTGTTTATTTTAATAATGTTACTAGCTGACCTACTCTCCCCCTAAAATTCTAAAATCATACTGGATTTAATTATTTTAGGATTTTAACAGACAGCTAAATAACATGAATTTATTTTAAACAGAATAAAATAAATAAAAAAAATTGAAAAAGAAAAATATAACTATAATGCATCAGACTACACATGATCATCCTCTGGAATTACATCACTTTTCTTTTTAACACTGTTGACCTCTAACAAATATAGAACACGTGGTTTTCAAAGGCTTTTGTATAGAGGTCAGCGCGTTGAAAGTCAGTATTAATTTTTACCACATCGATTAAGTTCTTTTCAAAACAGTCTCTTATGAAATGGTATTTAATACCGATGTGTTTGGTCTTTGATTGTTGTACCGTTTTTTAGTTACTGCAATTGCAGTAGAGTTATCAACAAAGATAGGAGTAGAAGAAAACTTTAAACCGTAATCCTGCATTTGCTGTTGAATCCAGATAATTTGTGAACAGCAACTTGCAGCAGCAACGTATTGGCTTCACAGGTTGACAATGCAACCGAGGTCTGCTTCTTACACTGCCAGGTAACTAATCTCCTCCCAAAGAATTGACACCCTGCTGATGTAGACTTGTAGTTCATCTTGCAGCCCCTGTAATCCGAGTCACTATACGCCGTGAGCTCAAAGTCATCATCATGAGGATACCACAACCCAAGTGTGGGTGTACCCTTCAGATAACGAAATATCTTTTTGACCCCGATCAGATGGTTAACCTAGGCTTAGCCAGATATCTAGAACATAAACATGTAGCATACATGATATCAGGTCTTGAGGCAGTGAGATACATGAGGGATCCAATCATTCCTCGGTACATTGTGGCATCTACCAGATCTCCATTTTCATCAGGTGGTATATCATGATTTGTAGCAAGTGGAGTCCCAGCAGCAGACGCATTCTCCATGTCAAACCGACTGAGAATGTCTCCCACATACTTGGTCTGATGTAGAAAGATCCCATTTGGTGTCTGATCTACCTGTAACCCGAGAAAGAATTTCATCTCCCCCATAGCACTCATCTCAAACTCTTTCTTCATAACTGCTTCAAACTCTTTGCATAATTCTTCGTTCTTTGAACCGAAGATTATGTCATCGACATAGATTTGTACTAGCAGTAGGTCTCCATCTTTTTCTTTGATGAACAGTGTGTAGTCAATGACTCCCCTGCGAAAGCTGTGTTTCACAAGATGAGTTGAGAGTTTCTCATACCAGGCCCTAGGAGCTTGATGAAGCCCGTATAAGGCCTTGTCGAGTTTGTAAACTCTGTCCCGATGATAAAGATCTTCAAACACTGTCTCTCGAATTTCCCCATGAAGGAATGCACTCTTCACATCTAATTGATAGACTTTAATCTTCATGTACGATGCATAGGCAAGGAAGATACGGATCGCTTCCATCCTTACCACTGGTGCAAACACTTCATTGTAGTCAATCCCCTCGACTTGGCAAAATCCCTAAAGAACCAGTCGAGCCCTGTTCCTGATAATGACCCCTTGGTCGTCCTTCTTGCATTTCAAGACCCATTTGGTGCCAATGACCTTAGCAACTTTAGGTTTATCTACAAGAGTCCATACTCCTAACTTCTTGAACTGAAGAAGTTCTTCTTGCATGGCACTCACCCATGGCTCATCGTTTAGTGCATCACTGACGTATTTTGGCTCAAACTGAGAGACAAAACACCGATAAGCACCATCATGAATGTATCCCTTTTCCATAATAGAGGCATAATCAGCTGAGTACAGCTGATTTCGGGTTTGTACTCCTAATCGGACATCCCCAATGACATTGTCTAAGGGATGATAAACGTTTAGACATGATCCGGGAGTAGTAGGAACTGCTACCTCAGAGCCAAGGTTATGAACATTTGGTTCTGCATCTGAGGTAGAAGGAGTCTGAGGTTCCGAAGTCGAAGGTGCATCACCGTTAGATGCTTGTGGACTTTCAGGAACTGGAACTTGTTGCTCCTGACTGTTCTGGTCATCATCTTCATCCTCATCTACAGAGGAGGAGTCACTGTCGTTGACTACTCCCCTGACTGAGTAGATGATTCTCCCTGTGAACTCGATGATGTTGGATCAAGAGTTGGTGTATTCAAGATATCATCCATCATTCGAGTAGCCAACTCATCATCAGAAGGAGAGATAGGGATGTTGAAGGACTTAAAGAATCCATCATAGTCGAAAAAGTAGGCGGGTCCGTTGCCAGTAGGTGGTGTGGTATATCTCTGAACATCAACATTACACCACACTTCTACTAGACTCGTTGAGTTGTTGTAAACTCTCTTGTTTGGTATGTTGTATCCTAGGAAGATTCCTTCATCAGCCTTCTCGCTAAATTTACCTGCTTGAGTCTTCTTCAGAAGTGTACACGGTGCGCCAAATGGTTCGAGATACTCCAGATTCGGTTTATGTCGTTGTAGTAGCTCGTAACATGTATTTCTGTGGCGCTTGACTATTAGAACTCGATTCAGTGTATAACACGCATTAGCCACTGCCTCATTCCAGAATTGGATAGGCAGTTTCGAGTCTGCCAGCATTGTCCGTGCTGTCTCTATCAAGCTTCTGTTCTTTCTCTCAGCACACCATTCATCTGAGGCGTGTATGCCGAAGTGAATTGATGCACAATTCTCTTTTCCTTGCAATAAGCCTCCATCCATTTATTCTTGAACTCAGTTCCGTTGTCTGATCGCACCTGTCTTACCTTTAGCTTGTATAGGGATTCCAGTGTAGTTACCAATTTCTTGAAGGATTCAAATGTTTCTGATTTGGATTTCAGAAACATTACCCAAGAGAACTTGAGTAGTCATCAGTAACTACATAGCAATACAAGTCGCCTGCGATGCTTCTTGTACTGACTAGACCAAACAGATCTATGTGAAGAAGCTCAAGAGGAAGTTCTATAGAATGAACCTGCTTTTCCTTATGAGATTTCTTTGTCTGTTTGCCCTTTTTGCATGCAACACAAAAATCAGGAAGTTGGAAATTCTTGACATTAACTCCTCTCACAAGATCCTTCTGGATCAAGTGATTCATCTTCCCTTACGGGAAATGCCTCAGGACTTCACTCCGCACTTCAAATGTTGGTATTACGACTGACAAACGGGCGAAGCGGTCATAGTGCTAAACAGAGATGGAAAGATTGATACTATCCGGGTATTTGACCTTATGTGGCTTACAAACTTATTAGCTGAAGATGTCTACACATTATACAAGTGGCCACTGTTTTATGACATGCAGGATATTATACAAGCTCTCTAGTTCCAACATGTGATAAGAATATGTTTTGCATTTGGGATACATGCAGGAGTTCCAAAAAGGAGAAGTACAAGAAATTCCAAGAACATGTGAAGAATGTTAGATAAGAGGGTAAACTAGGACCAAGGGGGAGTTTGTAGATGCATATGTTCCTACTTTATGAGCTTAATTAAAAGTCTTTCATGTCTTACACATATGTAATGAATTGATTCAATGAAATATGATATATGATTTGATGTCTATCTTTAATTCATATTTATGACTTCTTATATAGGTTTGAGGTTGTTATACACAATTCTAAGTCAATACTGATAAAGTAATGTGTTCAACATAGTAGGATAAGTATTCATGCTAATGGCCCATACTTATGGACCATACGCATGAATACATCATGCTTATGGACCAGTCGCATGATTGAATCAGGAGACTAGATCAGTCGTATGATTGAGACATAAGATTGACTCAGTCTCACGACTGAACCTTCAGTCGTGCGTATGGATCAATCGCATGTTTCAGTCGCACAACTGAACCATGCTAATGCTTCAGTCATACGAATGGAAACCCCTAACCTATAAATACCACTTAATTCGTGGAAAAACACAAACTTTTGACAACAATTGAAGAACACTTGATATTTTCACGAACCCTAGCCGTCTAGAATGTCCAACAAAGCCAGTTCATAGTTTGTTCTTGATCGATTCCTACTCGTTCTTAACGTTTAGTTAATTCTTATATCGATCAGGTTACCGTTTTCACTGATTGGATTACCAATCAAATAGGATTCCACATTATTTGATCCTGTATAAACGTAGAATCTGTTAGTATTCCGTACGTACACGGTCCTGACAATATTGCCCCTAGGTTTTCTACCACATTATCTTTAAGATTATATTTTCTAATCCTCAGATAAAGGACAACTTAATTAAAGCCAATTAAATACCCTAGAAAACTAAAACCATGAGTGAAAGGCAAAACACGCTCTCGCGAAATCTAAACCTAACAAGCAATGAGTAGGAGGTTTTAAGCAATATCTATTACCCTTAGGTTTTAGGTAAGACAACACATTGAAATATACTATCATCCAACTAATGCTCATAAGATTATCTCTAATCAAAGTTTAAAAATAAAAACACAAATTAATTAATTTTAACATGCAAACCTAATCCAGATGTTACGCAATCAATCAAGATCAAAACATACACGAGCATGACAATAACTTTTAAGTATAACAAAATACACGGGTTCATATTTAATTGAGACAATAATCAAGTTCTAAGATTAATAAAAAAAATATACGAAATCAAAACCAAATATTTAATCAAAACATGAATAGTTTTCAAATCAAGTTAGATAGTACTAAAAATCAGTTACTCATAACGTTCAAAAACATTAAGAAAAATAAAAAAGTTGCAAACTTTCGTACATAAACGAGAGTATCAATGAAACATATAAAAATAATTGAAAAGGAGATGAAACCGAATAATCTTTCGCGTTTGAATGCTTCAATCTTTGCTTCCCAATCTTACTCTTTGTTTTAGGATTGCTCTCTAAACATACCCAAACCTCCAACTTGAATCCAAAAGAATAAACCTCTATTTTTTTTTTATTTTCTTTGTTTCTAACCTGCCGTCGCTTACTCGCTTCCTCCCCCCTTTTTTTCCTTAGGTTTTTCTTGTTTTTACGTGTTTATCTCCAAGTCAATGGGTTGATCTCCATAATGGGCATTTAGCCCATTAACTTTATTTTCAAGTATCTAAATGTCTCGTGACTTTTTTGTCTTTTTTTTTCTTGAACTTCAATGGGCTTTTATTCTTCATAAACCTGACACATCATGCACACAAACATATTAATAAATTTTAAGTGATATACATCTTATCTAATTCAAGTAATTGATTTTATGGTTGAGCACTAGCCACGTTTACTCTTGCTTATGTTGTGATAGCTTGTAGTTTAAATTTGCTTTTATAATAAACGCTTTTAAATATTCGCAAGTTTCAACTTTAATCAACTTATTTTATTATTAATGGTGATCTTAAAAGAAATATATATATTGAGCTCATGGTCTTTTGAAACTTATTTGATACAAATATAAATCAAATATGGGTAAACTTATTTATAAAACCATTCAAAAGTAACTCAAAAGCATAATGAATATTTTATATTTAGTATGTATACTTGATGCAGTCGAAAACAGAGAGATAGATAATTGAGACTATTGATTCAACAAGAATATCAGGAACAATTCTTCTAACTATCGTTGATTCACAAATAATACCGATAATCAGGGTTTACACTAACACACACTGTGATAGAGAGGAAAAAACAGATTTTCATAAACTTCAATAATCCTTTCACCCCTCTCTTACAAACATATAAAGAAACAAAACCAAATTCGAATGGGCCACAAAACATAAACGGGCCAAAAACTGGGCCAAATGCAAAGTCCAACAAAATGTAAAAATAAGACAAAAATTGAAATAACTCTTAAAATAAGCCGTTTTTGGGCCGAAACGTTGACCCAAACCGCCTACGGCTCTACGGTCTAACGGTCATTTTGACTGGTCGCAGGCCAAAACGGAGACTTCTAGCCCAAGTTATACTCATTTCAGTGAAGCCCCTTTTGATAAGCGATCTTGAACCTCCAAAAAGACTAAAGTTTGCTCATCCACACTTGAGCCCACATCAATACTTTAGACCGTATCAATCTTCTTATCAAACCTTTATTTTTTGAAAGACAAAATAAGTTATAATTCTAAAATAAATGTTTACTTTAAGATTGTATAGTATCATTTAAAAGCACACCATTTATAATGTTTTATATGTTTTTATATAGAAACTACTATTAGTAAAAACAAAGAATTGGTTTTGGAAATTAAAATAAAATACTATTAAACGATTTATTTAAATTAGACATTAATATTTTCAATTTTCTTTTATTTTATTACCGTCTCTTTTTCGTTTTTTTTTATTTGTTACCATCAACAAAATTATTATTTTTCAAAATTTAAGATGTTTTAAACTAATTTTTAAAATGTGTTTTCTACTTCATTAGAAATATTTTATTTTATTTTATAAGTGGTTCTTTAATCTATTAGATAATGTTTTGTTCTGTTTTCTTTTTATCCATTTTATTATAATATTTTTATTAAGGTATAACTTTTTAATCAAGTCTATTAAGATATAAAGTAGTTATTTTTTTAATGTAAAATTTAGAGGTTCTTTTGATTGATTTTTGTATTGTCCATGTTTAGTTGTATTATCATGTGATCGTAAGTTTAATAGTAAGCTCAACTAAATATGTGCATGATTATATGTTATAGTTAGTACGAAAAGACATACGAACCCTTCTTTCTATGAGATTATTCTTTAATAAATTTCTATACAACTTTACTCACACCATTATATTTTACGTTTTTGTTGTTTACAATTACTCGAGATGAGATTAGTCAGTATTTTACTTTTTTAATTGTCACGTTAGGTTATTTAATTAAAATTTTAAACTCGTGTACATATCAATGGTTTTCTCATATAAAACTTTGATAAAAATTTGATATCATTGTTTATTACTTATATTTTTACTCATATGTAATTTTAATCGTATATTTTAAAATATCGTTTTATAATTAATAAAATTTTATATTATTTACTATTTTACTTTTTCAACTCGTGTAATACACGAGTTTAATAAAGCTAGTGTATAATAAACGAAAGAAACTTTTGTCACATAGCTTGCTTTTAGCTTCTACATTGCCACATGGCATGGTTTTCAAAACATAACAACTACGTGTCAGCTTTTTGGTTTAAATAACTACAAGAGCAATAATTAAGGTAATAATTTGAATTTAAAATTAAAATTGATATGTACGTATTTTTCGTAAATTTAGTATAAATCTTATTTTATTTTTTCTAAATTTAGTATTGATTATTTTTTATCTAATATTAATTATGATAATTAATTAAGACAATAATTTAAAATTAATATGTATTTATTTTTCCTAAACTTAGTATCAATCTTATTTTAGTTTTTCTAAATTTACTATTGATTACTTTTGGAAGAAACTTAATTTAGTATTGACTAATTCTATTTAATAATAAATATATATCAATTTAAAATTTTAAATTTAAATGTCACATAACATCTTCACATCATACAATTACCACGTGATATTTATTGGCAATATGATTTTAAAAGAAAATATTTAATGTCTAACTAAATAAGATTCTAAATTTAATTATTGAAATAAAATTTTAAAAAACTTTAAATTTCAAACTCAATCTACAATTCAAATCGAGATTCTATCTAAAAGATAACTAACTAAAGAACTTCTCAGTTATTCACAAAATCATTATTTTTGACTCGTTTCATATTACATTTAACACACTTGGATTTTAATGACAAGTTTTTATGATAAACCTTAATACTATAATTTTGTCTAGCAACTCATTTTGTTTGTTTTTTATTTATGTATATTGGTTTACACATTAGTCATAAACCATCAGGTAACCTTTATTAATAGAAAATCATTAGTATTTGAAGTAGCTTTTTAAAGAATCTTGACATATAATGCTGTGGTTCGTTTCTAAAGGCAGCCAATGTATAATAATCTGGTAAAAACTTACTATATTGAGTTTATTGTGATTGAGGAGGACATTGTTCAACTAATCAAATTTTTATCTTATTCTTTTAATACTTGTCATATAAAACATATGTGTTATATATCTTTAATTTTTTACATTTTAATTACGAGACATTACAATACAGAGGAATTTTCTAAAATTATAGTTTCTTAAGTTTAACAAGTTATTCACTGAATTTGGTTAAAGATTGTATACATAAAAAAATTTAGTATTTATAAAGATTAATACTTTTTATGTATATAATTCTTTCACTTAATTTGTATATATATACATTTATTTAATCAACCTTCACATGCGTATATATTAAAAACTTATTAATAGTAACTAATAATTTTTATTTTTATTTTTATTTATTTTATAAAGTAAATTACATGGATGGCTCTTGTAGTTTGGTCAAATTTTGAATTTGATTATTAAATTTCAAAATTTCAAATATAGTCATTGATGTTATATTTATATTTCATCAATGGGTCTTATTCAGTTAGTTTAGTTACTAATGTTAATTTTTCAAATTGATTATTTTACCTACAAAGATCATCTATGTAATTTACTTTTTATTTTAATAAAAATATTTTTAGAATGTTCAGGTTGTTAATGTTTCTCTAAAACTTTTTATTTTTTACTATGTCTCTCTTAAAAGGTTTTATTTTTTATATATATTTTTTAAAAGCATTCTAGTCTTTCTTAAAACCATTCGGTTTTTAATTGTAATTTCTATTCATTTTCTAGATATTATTTTTAAAACTATTTGTTTATTTCTCTAAAAGATGCTTTAAAAATAATGGTTTAAGAATAAACTTTAGAAAACCTAATAGGTTTATGAAAACGTTTAAAATATTAGATGGTTTTAAGAACAACATTTAAAAATAGATAGTTTAAACACGTATAAAAGGAAACATTTAACAAAAAATATGTTACTAAAAATGTATTCATGTATTTAAACGTATTTTATTATATAATAAACATATTAATAATGAAATAGTAAAATTATTAAAAGATAAAAAAATTGGTAAAAGAAGAATATAAAGCTTTCCTTAATAAAGATATACTATATTTTAAATGGTAAGTTAAATGGATGGTTGATGCGGGTAAAATGTTATTTTTATAACTTTTCATATTATTAATTGTTAACTAATAGAATTTGAGACCATAGATGAAAAAGAATAAACTGTTAGGGATCATATTTATAATTTTTAAACTTCAAGGACCAAACCCAAAATTTTAGCAAAATATAAGGACCATATGTGTAATTTACTCTATTTTGAATATAACTTTTTCAACTCGTGTAATACATGAACGGTTAGACTAGTTTATTCATATACTGAGTAAGGAAATAGGAAGGACTTATTTTTAATGTCACGGTGTTAGGAAGTTTTAGGTTATCTTGGTGTTTGCCCATAACATGAAAGTTATTTCATTAGATCCTTCATGATTGGAGGCATGAAGTCATGAACATGGTTTTGCTGCAAAATATCGCTTCAGTTTTACTACTATATAAATTTGGTTTTGAATATTTTTTTCTTGTTATCATGAATGAAAAAGTGTGTTGTGTAATATCTACCATGTGAACTACTAGATCTGTATTTGCACGATTTATAAATCTTCTATATATTATATAGAGACAGTCGTATAAATACATGTCGGTTTACTCAATGCATTAATGCACAATTAACAAATATATCCGTTGATGCACGACTAGTAATTCATTCAATTATGGTCCTAACCACGCAGCTTCACATCACCGTTATCACCCCTGTAGCCTTTTTGTTCATCCTTCCTCTCTGTTTTTGTTTATTTGTTTCTCTCATGGCTGAAAACAAGAAACATAAATCTGACTCCTTACATCCAGTCAACACCATGATAAACATCCAAAACAAAGTACGGCTTTTGGATGGTACCAAGGTCACTTATTCGTCCTGGGTGAAGTTGTTTCATCTTCATGCTTGAGGTTACAAGGTTCTTGATCATATTGACGGGACAAAACCTCTGGCTAAAACTGACACGGAGTTCAAATCTGGAATGAAATCGACGCAATCGACCTGCAGTGGATTTATGTTTAAGGCCCCGTTCCCGGAATGCTTACAGTTGGTCATTTATAGCGTAAAACATTTAAAACATGGCATTTTGTAGCGGAATTTAAAGCATATCTAATGTGTAACCTCGTCCCCATTGCATCGTGGAATTTCTTCCAAAATTTAGATGTAAATTGCGTGTCA
This sequence comes from Flaveria trinervia, assembly GCA_025506515.1. Lineage (NCBI taxonomy): Eukaryota > Viridiplantae > Streptophyta > Magnoliopsida > Asterales > Asteraceae > Flaveria > Flaveria trinervia. The sequence goes on along the minus strand of CM046455.1, from coordinate 8,607,583 downwards.
CAGTCAGACACAATAGACACCGGTACACCATGATGGGTTACTATCTCCTTGATGAACAAATCTGCTAACCTCTTGGATGAATACGTTTCATGGATTGGTAGAAAGTTGGCACTTTTCGTCAGGCAGTCAACAATCACCCATATGGCATCATACCCCCTCGCTATACGCGATAGCTTCGTAATAAAGTCCATGGTGATATGTTCCCACCTCCACTCGAGTACATCCAAAGGTTGGATCCTGTACGGCTTCTGATGCTCCGCCTTCACTTGCAAGCAAGTAAGGCACTTACTCACATACTCTACTACGTCGCGTTTTATACCCGGCCACCAATAAGCTTTCTTCAGATCTTGATACATGTTTGTAGCATCGGGATGAATGGAGTATTGATTCTTATGAGCCTCATCCATGATCTTTCCACGTAGATCCCCATAATGAGGAATCCACATCCGCCCAGAACGGGTTCCAACACCAAGAGTGTCTTCACCCATCTTTGTGACTAGGCATCTCATTCTTTTGGAGTTAAGGTGGTCTTCTTTCAACACCTTGTCTTGAAACTCCTTAACCTGCTTTATCATGTAGGAGGTCATAACCAATTGACAAGCTTTCACCTGGATTGGTTCAGGTTTCTCCTTTCGGCTAAGGGCATCCGCCATTATTTCGTGCTCTTGTAATCAGTGAAGATGGTGCACTTCGTCCTGTATAAGTAGTGCCTCCAAATCTTCAATGCAAACACTAGCGCCGCCAAATCCAAATCATGGGTAGGATAATTGGCCTTATGGAACTTTAATTTTCTAGAAGCATATGCTATCACCCTCGTTGCATCAACATGCAACCCAATCCTACATACGAGGCATCCGAGTAGACTACCAGATCCTTGTTTCCTTTAGGTAATGTCAAGACAGGGCTGGAGTTAACCTCATATTCAGTTCTAGGAAGGCATTCTCCTGATCAGTACCCTATTCATACTTCACGTCCTTCCAGATCAACTTAGTCAAAGGAGAATCCATCTTGGAGAAATCCTGGATAAACCTCTCGTAGTAACCTACCAGGCTAAAGAAACTACAAATATCGGATGGCATCTTCGGAGGTTCCTAACGTATCACTGCTTCAACCTTCGTAGGGTCCACCCTGATCTTTTCAGGATTAACAACATGATCCAAAAACTAAACCTCTTGCAACTAGAACGCATATTTGGAGAACTTGACATATAGCTTCTCCCATCTAAGCGTTTCTAGTACCTATCGAATATGAGCGGCATGTTCCTCCTAGCTCTTTGAATAAATCAGGATATCATCAATGAACACAAACACTGCTTTATCCAACATCAACCAACACATCTGATTCATCAAGTCCATAAAAGCAGTTGGCGTGTTGGTTAAACCAAAAGACATCACGAGGAATTCTTAGTGTCCATAACACGCTATGGAAAGCTGTCTTAGGAATATTTTTCTCCTTCACCTTCAGTTAATGGTAACCAGATCGAAGATCTATCCTCGAGAACCAACTGACACCTTGGAGCTGATCAAACAAGTCATCAATCCTCGATAACGGGTACCGATTCTTCACCGTCAACTTATTTAACTTATGGTAGTCAATGCACATCCTCATACTATAGTCTTTCTTCTTTACAAATAAGACTGGAGCACCCTATAAGAGATACTCGGTTGAATGGACCTCTTATCTAGCAACTCTTATAGTTGAGTCATCAATTCCTTCATCTTAGAATGAGCTAGACGATACGGCACCTTAGTAACAAGTTAGGCATTAGGTATCATATCGATCTGGTACTCAATCTCCCGGTTAAGTGGCACACCTAGTAGATCCTCTAGGAACACGTCTGAGAAATCACACATGATTGATACGTCCGACAATCATGGTATTGTCACATCTACATCCTTCACATAGACCGGATAGGCACCACATCCACGTCTTATGAACTTCTCCATCACCACCATCGAAATTTACTTTTGGTGTTGTGCAAACTCTATCTCCATAAATCATCACCGAACTCTCATTGACCGCGATTAATCGAATCAACTTCTTACGACACACGATATCTTCCTCATAGGATGCTAAACAATCTATCTAGGACTATATCAAATCTTTCTAAGGACATTGCAAATAGTCTAGCAGGAAACTTCTGGCCTTCCAATTCTATCACTAGCCATCTCTAATCCTAAAAGGCTCAGATACCAACAAGGTCATTCAAGGTAATAGCTCAGATTACGTCAAGTATAGTAAGTCTCTAATTACAGTGACCAATTGTGATTAGCCACTTACTTTATTGTTCATTTCCTAAGCATTTCTATCTTGACTACATTAGTACCCAAATCTACTAAAAGCACATAGTTCACATAACATGCGCACATAATTCCGTTTTCTATTAATTTACATAAAAAAGTTTACATAAAACATTTACTTGTAGCCATGTAGCTATTTGGACTAGCATCCGGTTTACCTTTCGTCCCATTCTCAGTTTAAGTCTTGGTTTTAAAATAATTTTATCCAATTCTCTTAAACTTTGGCTATTATACCAACTTGTAAGACCCGGGCCCAGAACGCTTACAATTGGTCATTCATAGCTACAAAATTTAAAACATGGCATTTTGCAGCGGAATTTAAACTTTTAATCATTATCTCAAAATCTAGAATGCCAGACTCGAATCTTCCCAGTAGCTATCTCATCCATGCCTATACTCCTCAGCTGCATCATTACCTGCCAACTATTATGCATACAAAGTCAGCTACGCTGAGTGAGTTCTAGTTTTATAATAAAATACTTATTCATGCATTTCAAAACATGTACTTTTAGTGAGTGATCATTCATCATTACATACATATCATCATACTCATGTCTTATCATTCATTTCATTATCTTTCACTTCATCATAAACGAGATTGCACAAAGCAAGAGCTCCCAGTTGACTGACAACAAATGTCGATCCCTGTCAGTACACATGAAAATGGTAGCTAACCCCCGACAGTTGATCCACACTACAAGGCATATAGCCCCTTCATGAATACAGATCCATCATCATACATCAGACTCCTATAAGTGAAGTCTATCATAGTGCTTGCAAGACTTTTCATCATCATACGGGCCCGGGGTAACATTCGTTAAGTTCCACTTCTAATTAGTATTATCTTTCCCTTCTCTTTACATAATACTTTACTTAATACACATATAGCATTCAAGTAAGGCTTTCATAAAAATCTTTTTCATCGCAAGAGAAAGTTGTTTAAGGCATCATAATACATCGTAAACCTCATAAAGCATCATAAGTAGGCACATTCGCAACACTTAGCCCATCGAGCACTAGCTTAACTACCCTCCATCGGGGTAGAGGAACAGCTAGCCAACCTCAACCGGATGGTGCTAAAGCTGCTGGCCACCATACATATCATCATATTCATGTCTTATCATTCATTTCACTATCTTTCACTTCATCATAAACGAGATTGCACAAAGCAAGAGCTCTCTGTTGACTGACAACAAATATCGATCCCTGTCAGTACACATGAAAATGGTAGCTAACCCCCGACAGTTGATCCACACTGCAAGGCATATAGCCCCTTCATCAATACAGATCCATCATCATACATCAGACTCTCATAAGTGAAGTCTATCATAGTGCTTGCAAGACTTTTCATCATCATACGGGCCGGGGTAACATTCGTTAAGTTCCACTTCTAATTAATATTATCTTTCCCTTCACTTTACATAATACTTTACTTAATACACATATAGAATTCAAGTAAGGCTTTCATAAAAATCTTTTTCATCGCAAGAGAAAGTGTGAAGTCGGCTTGGTCAATAAACATCCGAGCATGTTCTTGACGAAGGATAAACATCATCAAACCAAAAGTCAAACAATAACATGAACTATAATTGAATGGTTTCATTGATAAAACCTAATGATTACAAGCTCGTTATAACATAAGAATCAAGACTCTTGGCAAGGGGAAGATCGAGCATGATCTCCCTTCTCATCCGGCAGCCCTAGGCTCCGGGCAGACTTCCTCTCAAAAACCCTTTATTTTTTTACACATTGAAACTAGTATATATAGGCCTCGGCCCATATTAGATGCGACTGGGCCCATTCGTGCGATTGGACCATGCGTATGGTTCAATCGTACGACTGGACCATGCGTATGGTTCAATCACACGACTAGACCATACTTATGGTTCAGTCTTACAGATGTCCCAATCGTATCTCTCAGTCGCACGGCTGGTCCATTAGCATGGCTCAGTCGTACAATTGAGTCTCATTCGCATATGCTCCTACGAATGACTGAGTTTCATGTGTTTACAACATATCAGGTGTATAACATTAAGCCTAGACTATTCGACAAGCGACGGACACACTATATATGACTATATATGCTCCAACAAATTCCCCCTTGGACGTTGGTTGCGAATAGTAGATAACACCTCTTACAATCTTCAGTCAATCTTTGCTCTGGTTGCCAATAGAATCAAACAAAAACCATATTAGCCAACGTTGCCGATCCGTCAGGTTACACACATCCATGAAAATGAATTTAGGCACAATAGCTTTTGTTTACTTTGCAAAACACCATCATAGCAGCAAGATTTCCCATATGACTGGTTTTTCCAGATAATGACAAACAGTTTTCCATTGCTTCAATCTTCACACAGGCTAACCTGATTAACATCAACACCTGCAGAAATTCCCCATCACATTCAGCATCTCCCAATATATAGACATTGTGCTCTCCTTGTGTCTTCACACGGTGTATTGGGCAAAAGGTTGAAGGTTCCAATCCATAGCTGACAATATCAAACAAATCAGCATGCATGTAGATTCATCATCAGAAACCTGCTCACATCATCACTTTTTGATTGCGTCTTTAATTCTCTATACATGGATTCCCCCTAAGATGAGAATCCTCTCTGTGCGGATAAATATAACTTGATTGGCCCATAAGTAGTCAGATGCTCCTGACTACCCCATAAAATCAGCACCGACTGCTGACATCTTCTCTTCTCTCTTTCGTGTTCCAATTACATTCACCTATTCTGGAAGTCCGAAGAATAATGGGGTATACATCGAACTTATTTGACAAAAGAACCTCAGGTTGAATATGCTTTGCTCATCCTCAAATCTGTGCAAGAAGGTGTTCCAGACTCTTTTTTTTGGTCTGGAACAAATGCGGATGAGTCAATGTGGATGGCTCATTCGTGTGATTGAACATACGACTGGTCCAGTCGCACGACTGAACATATGCTTGGTCCAGTCGCACGAATGGTCCATTCGCATGGCTCATTCGTACGAATGGTCCATTCGCATGGCCCAGTCGCATGAACGGGTCTGCACGCAGATTTTCAGATCTGCAGCCGCCAGGGCTGCCCAAAACCCTAATCTGATGAATTTTACGTGAATCGAAAAAAAATAGGTATCATCATATTCGAAAGGGTGATAGGAACGTGGTTTCGAATTCTATTTTAACATAGAAGCAACACACGTAACAAGATCTGAGCAAAACACAAAGAACACGAAGTGGGTTTAACGTAAAGATCTGAAATTTGATCCAGAAATCAAGAGCTCGGGTTGCTAGAATGATTGTTAGATCATTCCAGCAGTAACCGGCTCTGATACCAATTGTGAAGTCGGTTTGGATCGGTAAACATCCGAGCATGTTCTTAACGGAAGGATAAACAGCATCAAACCAAAAGTCAAACAATAACACGAACTATAATTGAATGGTTTTATTGATAACATAAGTATCAAGACTCTTGGCAAGGGGAAGATCGAGCATGATCTCCCTAGTCATCCGGCAGCCCTAGGCTCCGAGCAGACTTCCTCTCAAAAACCCTTTATTTTTTTACACATTGAAACTGGTATATATAGGCCTCGGCCGATATTAGATGCGACTGGGCCTATTTGTGCGATTGGACCATGCGTATGGTTCAATCGTACGACTGGACCATGCGTATGGTTCAATCGTACGACTGGACCATACTTATGGTTCAGTCTTACGAATGTCCCAATCGCATCTCTCAGTCGCACGGCTGGTCCATTAGCATGGCTCAGTCGTACATATGTTCCTACGAATGACCCAGTTTCATGTGTTTACAACATATCAGGTGTATAACATTAAGCCTAGACTATTTGACAAGCGACAGACACACTATATATGCTCCAACAAAAAGTTGTTTAAGGCATCATAATACATCATAAACCTCATAAAGCATCATAAGTAGGCATATTCACAACACTTAGCCCATCGAGCACTAGCTTAACTACCCTCTATCGGGGTAGAGGAACAGCTAGCCAACCTCAACCGGATGGTGCTAAAGCTGCTGGCCACCGATAAGGACAGAGCTGCACAGCTCAACCAGCTTATGGAGCTTAATGCTGCTCAGGCTGAGCAGATTACTCAGCTCTGAAGCAGAATGCTCATTCGGTTAAGAGGATTAAGGATTTGGAGGCAAAGAACAAGAAGATCATGCTCAGGCTTAAAGGATCCAAGATGAGTCTTTAAAGATCAGGGAAGGTGTGATGATGATGATGATGATTCTGGTGAAGAAGATGAGGGTGATGATAAAGGCATGAGTGGAAAGAAGAGAGGAGATGATGATGACGAAGAAGGTGATGCTGCTGCATCAGCTTCTACTCAGGCTCAAGAGAGATGTTCCAAGAGAGTTCAAGAGCAAGGAGCCTCGTCTTCAGATCCTCCAGTTGAAGAATTGATCAATCAAGATAAAAGTAAAGATTAGATGTTTTGTATTTAAAAACTTTTGTACTTGATTCGTGTATTACATTAATGTAATTTATGGTTATTTATGTTTATCTATGTTTAAAAGTCTTGATTAGATACAAATGATTGATGTGTTATATGTTTAAATCAAGCAAATAAAACATCACAGCAAGATGAATATGACATTGCTCCCCTTCAGCAAATCAAGTCTCAATTCACAATGATTCTTGATTTGCAACGGATTGTAAGAAGGTCAGTGAGCTACACTCCCGAAGAAGGAGAAATTATTCACGATCTGACTGACGAACAACTTGTTGAGATGTTTAGACTGAATCTCGATGAGCTCATCAAAGACACTCCAAAGATCGATGTTATGAGTGATGATGAGCTAAACGATGTCGATGAAATAGAAATAGAGGATGTCATGCCTGACCACTATCCAGAGTACACTGACCAAGAGGTAAAAATGTGATCCCCAACTTGGGTGACACTCTTGGTAGTGCTACATTTGAAAAACTGGATGAGATGGAGAAAGAAAAAAATAAGGATGAAAGCCAAGCCCAAGCCTCGGATGCAGATGTCGACATAAAGAAGGTTGAATGGGGAGCTTGTTTTGCTGAAATAAGAGCCCAGCGCACAGTTCCAAAGCAAAATGCCTACACCAAACTCTACAAAGTCAAGAAACATTAGAAGGTGTCTGGCAAGATCATAGTGTGGGCGTATTTTGAAGATCTAAACGTTTATGCTGTAAAGAGGGAGAAGAGAATAGATTACTTCAGGTATCCTCATGACCTGAAGACTCTCCTAGGTTTTGAGCTCAACCAACTAGCATGCTTAAATCTACTGTATGATGATCCCAAAAAGATGTCAGGTTGGTTTGAGTCTGCTTTAAATAAGGAATACCACACCAGATGGGTGAACTTCAGACCTCAACAATCGAAGAGGATTATTCGCAAGTCTGAAGTGGATCCCATAACTGGAAAGCATAAAGTAGTGTTTAAGTGGAGTCCCCACGCACAATGTCGAAGATTCCTTACGGGCAATGCCTGAGGACTTCACTCCACATTTCAAATGGTGGTATTATGACTGGAGGACGGGTGAAGCGGACATAGTTCTAAATAGAGAAGGCAAAATGGAAACTATCAGGGTATTTGACCCAATGTGGCTTACCAACTTGTCTGCAGAAGATGTCTACACTTTATACAAGTGGCCACTGTTCTATGACACGCAAGATATTGTACAAACTCTTCAATTCTAGAATGTGATAAGGCTCTACTTTGCATTTAAAATACACGCAAGATTCATAAGAGAGGAGGAGTACAAGAGGTTTGAGGAGCATATGAAGGATGTTAGATGTTAAAGTAAACTAGGTCCAAAGGGGAGTTTGTTGATACATATGTTCCTAGTTTAGGTGCTTAATGTAAAAGTCTATCATGGCTTACATATGTATAGTGAAAAATGTAATAATATATGATTTGTGCTTTGATGTTTACTTATATCTGATTCATATATATAAACTTATTATATAGGTTTGAAGTTGTTATATGATGATTCATGCTAATGGACCATACTTATGGGCCATACGCATGAATACATCATGCTAATGAACCAGTCGCACGACTGAACCAAACGACTGGATTACTTGTACGAGTGAGACATGAGATTGACTTAGTCGCACGACTGAACCTTCAATCGTGCGTATGAATCAATCGCATGGGTTAGTAGCACGACTGAACCATGCTAATGGTTCAGTCGCACGAATGAATAATGCAAACCTATAAATACCACTTAATTCATGGAAAAACATAACAATTGAGAGATTATTGACACATACTGGAAATCTAGCCGTCTAGAGCGTCCAGAAACCCTATTCCAAGTTCATAGTTTGCATCTGATATTCTTCTACTCGTTCTTAACGTTTTTTAATCGTTAGATTGATTAGGATTGCGTTCTCACTGATTGGATCGCCAATCAAATAGGATTCCGCACTATTTGATCTGGTTTCACGCATAATCAGTTAGTACTCCGTACATAGATGGTCCTAACAAGTGGTATCAAAGCTTTGGCTCTTGATTTTGCGTGTGATTCGATTAGTTTCGGTGTAAAAATCATGTTTTTTCATTCAAAGAAGTCACCTTTTGAGTAAATTAGTGTTTTTAACGTCTCCGAGTCTCAAAGTTTACGTTTTTCGGCATACGACAGATTAGGGTTCTTAAAAAATCGTTTTTTGTGTCAGTTTCAAAAATTCGAATTTTCTCAAAAACAGCAGCCTTCAGTCGCACGATTGGCTCAATCGCGTGATTGAACTCAATCGCACAACCCATACGTATGATTGAACTCAGTCGCTCACCCATTCGTATGACTGAACAACCCCATTCGCTTGTCTCCAATCCCATACCTCATCCGCTTGACTAAGCAACTCCAGTCGTTTGAGTCCATTCGTCCATTTCAATCGCACACTCCAGGCATACGACTGAATCCAATCGCACGATTGAAATCATCCTTCAACTCCAGAAAAGCAATCCACTGAGAGCTTTTACACCAGGGAGACAGAGTTAGCCTCACAAGCAAGTACAGTTCAACTGTCACCAAGCAAGACTGAATCCGTTTGTCTATTCAAATGATACTGAACCAATATCTCCAGCCACTGACCATCAGCAACAACAACAACCACATCAAGAACAGGCAGAGCAAGCTGTTGAGTCCAGTTCAATCTCAGCTAGTGTAGCACCTAAAGAAGTGAATGATGATGAGATTGCTACTCAACATCAGGATGAAAAAGAAGAAGCCAACTTTGTTAATGTGAGTGCTTACAATGAAACTGATCTCAATGATGATGATATCCAAGTCATCAAAAGTTATTTGGTTGTTGAATACAACAAGCTTGTTGTCAAGTCAAACAACAGAAAGCAAAGAATCAGAGTTAAAGGGGATGATGAAAAAAAAGATTATCAGCTACTGAAGCAGGAATCTAGTCTAAAAAGATTAAGAGAAAACATACAAGAAAACAATGAAGTCATTGATGCTCTGCATGATCTTGTCAAAGAACAAGAAGAGTCACTTGCTCATGAGAAGGCTGAAAAGGAAATACTTGTGTTGGAGACCAACAAATCTAGCAAGACTCTACAAGAAAAACTTGCTCAGCTAAAAAGAAAGGATGAGGAGATTGAAAGGATGAGAAAGAAGATAAAGGACATTGAAACTAATGCTCCTGCTATAAAACTAACAAAAGAATTTGTTGAAGCTTCAATGCCAATCATTCAATATTCAAGGAAAAGGATGTACTTGGGTCCTGTAAAGAAGGAAATTATTGAGTACAAGATTCTCCTAAGAGATCAAAATCTGTTGAATTTGAGCACGTTCCCTCAGTGGATGTTTCAACCTTAAAGCCTATGTCTCTTGCTAAAACAGAAAGTGATGTTGAATGGATTGAGCTTACTAAAGATGAGTCTCCCAAAAAACAAAAGAATCATAAGTTGAGGAACTGCTAAACGCCAAATACATATTAGAAGAAAGGCCTGAGTCAAACATGTTTATGACCCTTATCAACCATGGGCTTCCATTTGATATGTTTGAAAGGATGAATGTGACTGAGATGAAGGATCTACTAAAAAAATTTGAACTTACTAGATTCATGATCCCCAATTATGACTATGAAGCATTCACTACGTTTCAATCCACTCAAAAAATCAAGAAAGATCTAGGCCACTGTATACAACAAAACTTAGCAAGTACAATATGATCTATTGACTACAGGGTCACAACTACAAGGCACATGAGCTTAAGGAAAGAAATATTAGTGAGCTTAGGAGGATGATTGAACATGTAATGGCTGTTGAGCTTGACACATGGGTGAGATTCAGAACAGAAACCCAAACCCATCATATAAGCAACAAAGCAAACTCCATGTTGATCCTATAACTGTTGAACCTAAAGATCAGCACAAAGAGAAAGAAAAACTAATCAGATAGTCGCGAGTAGTTATACCTGGAAAAGTGTGGCCATTGGGTACAACAGTCAGAGAGTTTACAGAGCATAAGTCTACCTTGATAGAGCTGTTTAATCACATCACAAGTCCCAAATATATTGAAGACAACAAGATAATGGCCTGGAAGTATGATCAAGAGTGGCATTATGCAATAATCAAGAGGTCATCTAACAGAACTGAATACTTCCATAATGTAGAAGCATTACTACGTCTTCCTGGGAGAGACATTAAAGATCTGCAAAGCCTAATCATCTTCAACTATCCAATTCATCCAAGGGGAAGAGATTTCTCTGTGTCTGTGGGTAGGATGAAAACAAGGTTTATAGATGATATAATGAAGAAGGCTAAGAGAGAAGATACTGAACATAAGAGAAGGCTTCAAATGGAAAGAAGATCAAACACCAACTCCTCTACATTAGTTGATGATTAATTCTTAAGGAGGGTTGGTTATACTAACAGGAAAATAGCAGCAATCAAAGTCATAGCAGGAAATCAATACACTATTCCCATAACTAAGTGGGAATATGTTGAGAAAACAAAAAAAGTGGTACTACTGAGGAATGCTGATGGGAAGAAAGGTGACAAGATAATAATTTTTGACCTAGTAGAGATCAAACTGCTCCACCTTAGCTACACATCATACTTACATGACAAATTCTTCCCAAAGCCGTATGATGAAAGAGCACAGAATGATCTATGCTTATATGTTCATATGATACAAGTGGTGGACAAAGTGCATGCAAAAGCACACAATAGAAGAAGGTTAATGCTGGGCTTTTGAAAGGAGCTAACATTGAAAAAGTTTCAGAACTAAGAGTCTCAAAAGAATATGAGCTTGAAATAGTTCACCAAAAAAGTGTTGTGGAAACTCTAACAACTGCAGAAGACATCTTGGGACTAAGTTTTGAGACAATTCAAAAGATATGCAGAATGGAGATCAAGTACAAATACGATGATCAAAAGGATGCAGTATCATATTTCAACAAGAAGATGGTGTCAAGATTGAAGGAGCATAAGCTCCTACTGAATAGATAAATCTTTAGAAAGAAGATAATGTTGAGCAGATTAAGAAAGATGAGTAGTATGTTTGGAAGAGGTTAATAAACCAGATCAAGCAGCAAATGAAGAAGGTGAAGGTGAAGCAAGTTATGTTGGTATCATTGCCTACCATGAAGGTGATTGGAGTGATGATGACATTCATGTGAGTAAGAGTTATTTGGTGGCTAAGTACAACAAATTAATGATCAAGTCAAACAAGAGGTTGGAAAGGATAAGAGAACTAAAGAGGATGATAAAGGAGAAGGAGGAGTTGTTAACCAAAAAAGATTCATCACTAAAGAGGTTAAGAGAATATGTTCAAGAAAACAATAAAGTGATAGATGCCCTTCATGAGTTGGTCAGAGAACTTAAAGATTCTCTGAAACTTGAGAAGGATGAAAAAGAAGAAGCTGTAAGTGGATTTGGATAAAGCCAGCAACTCTTTGAGCAATCACATAGAGATTCTAAAAGGAAAAGATCAAGAAATTGATGAGCTAAAGATGAGACTTTGTGTTCTTGAATCAAGTACACCAATAACAAAGTCAACAAGAGAATCTGAAGAAGCCTCAAAGTCAATCATACAATATAGCAGAAAAAGAAAATATTGGGGATCTTTCAAGAAAAAAGTGATAGAAATTGAAGACTCTCCCAAGAAAACAAAGATTTCCTCTCTAGAGCACACTCCTTTAGTGGATGTATCCACTTTGAATCCTATAACACATATTGAAGTAGAGAGTGATGATGAATGGGAAGAGTTGATCAATATGGACTCTCCAAAAGAACAAAATAAGTCAAAAGGTGATAATCAACTAATGTACACACACCACACACACACACACACACACACATATATATATATATATATATATATATATATATATATATATATACAAACACTACTATATAATGCATAAACATGGGACACAAATGTAATTTCACAAAAATTTAAAACATCTAAGACAACTTATTAAGCATCGGGTATAAGTGTTATATGCAATTATTCTTTTTGTTCCTCATTTATTAAACTTCTTCTAATTTGCATTAATTAATTAACTCATATTATTAATACATTATTTAATAATATAAGATTATTAATTTACTATATTATATATTTTATTATTTATAGTGGTTTAAATTAATATTTAAAATTATTGATAAGTGTTATCTTATATGAATACTTAACTATATAAGTACTAATACTTTTATAAAAATAATAATAATAATAATAATAATAATAATAATAAAGAAGTAGTATCTAATTTGAATACTTAACTATTTAATTATCAAATATTTTTATACTACTGATTATAAAACATACGAGGATAACATACTTGTAATTTAATAGTTCCTAATTTTCTTATATTAAAAAAATTGTCCTAATTAATACATTCTTTAATATATATTTATTTTAATACTATCTTATTTATAATGCTTTAAATTAATGTTGAAATATATAATTTTATTATTTATATTATTATAACTTAATGTTGTTTGATTAAAGTATTTTTAATTTAAACACTTAAGTATATAACTACGAAATGTTTATAATAATAATAATAATAATACCCGAATATATTTGTGTCTAACACAGGTCGGAAAAAAGACTCGATTACACCCGACATATCACTATATAACAAATAGAAAAGATATAAGTAGTGAAGGTAAAGTTTTTCTCACTATCATCACAATAAATTTTTTTCTCAAAACTAATAAAAAAACCTATTTTGTTAAAAAAATTATAATTTTACTTTTAAACCTCTAAGGATTTTTTGAAATTAAATACAATACTTTCTCTCTCTCTCTCTCTCTCTCTCTCTTATTTAATTGATAATACTCATTTTGTATCATTTAAAATTTTTATATTTAAGCCTTCAAGTTATGTCAAATTTACAATGTAATAACCTAACTCTTTTTCAAATTTTAAACATAAGCCTTCGAGTTAGGCTATTTATACACCTAATTTTTAAAAAAAATTATACTTAAGAATTCGAGTTATGTTAAATTTACATTTAATCACTTGAAGTTTTTTGAAGTTTTATATATGAGTATCTCAGTTTTGTCAAAATTTCTTTTAACCAATTTATAATAAAGCTAGTTAATTATAATAAAATCATAATTTATGTATTCGCTATTTTTCTTATCTGTTTCGAGTTATTCATTTTTTTATAGTTTTTTCCTATTACATATTTTTATCAATGTTTCGTACGCAATCTTTTTTCGGGTGGTTAGTACTAACTTATAAATTATCAGATTACATCTTTCAACTTCTATGACCCCGAAAAACTATTATTATGACATTCATATATACATTAAAATCATACACGGCGAAGCGCGGGTCTAATACACTTATATATAATATATACATACATACATACATAACATACATACATACATACATACATACATACATACATACATACATACATACATACATACATACATACATACATACATAAATACATACATACATACATACATACATACATGCATGCATACATACGTGGCTCTGGAATTCAATATTGCGGTAGCAAATCAATCTGGAATTCAATTTCGCGGTCAGGCAGCACACCAGAAGGGTCTTCATGAAAAACATCAGGAAACTCACGCACTACCGGCACGTCTGATAATTGTGGTTGTGGCGCATCCACATCTTTTACATAGGCCAAGTAAGCGCTACACCCACATCTCAAGTACCTTTTAGCTGTGATCATCGACACGACCTTCGGTAGACAGCACACCTTATCCCCACGAACCGTAATAGATCTACCATTAGGCGCTGTTAGATGAATTACCTTCTCGCTACATACTATATTGGCTTCATAGCTAGCTAACTAATCCATGCCTAACACCACATTGAAACCTCCTAAGGCCATAACATGCAACCTAGCGGGGAACTTACAATCTTCTAACTCAGTCAAGCAATCCTCAACCACTTCAATTATCTTAATGGACTTACCAATGGTTGTTTCTACATAGAAAGGCTCATCTAACCTTCTACTCTTATCATGCAACAAACGACAAAAGGCAGCAGACACAAAACTCCTACTAGCACCAGAATCAAAAAGCACTGAAGCATATTCATGGTCTACCAGAAACATACCTGAAACTACTTCTGGATCTACCCTGGCCTCCTCACGAGTTATGTTGAATTCCCTAGCCCTTACCTTCGAACCGTCACCCTTTCCCTTATCTCCAGCTTTAACCGTTCCTGATCCTCCTGATTTTCCTTTCTTGCAGTCCCTCTCCACATGTGCCATCTCGCCACACTCGTAACATTTCACCGCCTTGCAGTCCCTAGCATAGTGGCCCTTGCCCCTACATTTAAAATATTTTCCAATCCCAACCCTACACTCCCCCGAATGACCATTTCCATATTTTCTACAAGCACCTCCTTCACCTGTATTTCCCGTCTCCCTGACTGATCCTCAACTCTCATCCTCTTATCTCCACTCCTGAAGTTATCACCTCCGAACATCTTCCTATTTCCATTCTTGTTCCCACTCCATTTCTCCACCTTCTTCTGTATAGGAATTGGGTCTCTCTCATCGTACAACCTCCCAGCTAAATTCACCATATACCTAAACGTGCTTGTTCTAGCCACGATCATATGCCTCCTGATATCCATGGGCACACCCTGCATGTATCTTTTGATCTTCTTAGATGCAGGTGTTAACATATCTGGCACAAGTCTTGCAAGTTCATT